>PVKS010023103.1:0-32825 GCA_004027875.1 Aplodontia rufa
GAGAACTCCTAAACTCCATAACCAAAAAAACAAGCTGATTTTAAAAATGATCCAAAAATGGGCTGGAGCAGTGGCTCGGTGGTTACGGCGCTTGCCTGGCATGAACAAGTACACAGGTTCAAACCCCAGCACCCACATACACAACTAAGTGTCAGAGCAATGAAAGCTATGTGAAAAACTCAATAAAAATTGATTCTCTCTCTCTCTCTCTCTCTCTCTCCTCTGTCCTTCTCTCTTTAAAAAAAAAAATGAGCCAAGACACTTAACAGACACTTCTCCAAAGATATACACAAATGGCCCACAAGCACAAGAAAAGATGCTCATCATTAATCATAAGGGAAGTAAAAAATCTAAATTACACTGAGATCCCACCTCACACCCACAGCCTCCCATCACATTAGCACTGGAATGCGTGTCAATAAACAGCCCCACATCTTCCCCATCCTGTCCAGGACTTACCCTGAATGGAAGTCGAGGAGTATGTTATCTAGATATTACAGAGCAATGTGACTCCAGCTGAGACTTAGGCCATAGTTAATGGTACAGCTGGAGGGTTTTTGGACAGGACCTTGAAACAGTGATGAAGGCCCTCAAAAGAGAAGGGTTTCTGTTGACCCGTCTTTGCAGATGCAAGAAAAGCAAAGAATTTTGGAGAAGAGACCATATATCTCTTCCCCAGTGAGGCATGGGGAGAGACTGGTCCCAAAAGAGAAAGCAATAGTGGGTAATTTCAAGGAAAATGTCAGCAGCCCACATTACCAGACCCTCTCCTCAAGAGAAAAGTACCATAGAGGAAGCCAACGTAGGCCAGGCCAAGACTCACCAGAAGCTGATGCAAAGACCACAGTGGACTGGAGATGGGGTTATTCCATTCGCCCAGGAAACAACAAAGTCCAGAAACTTGGCTTTACTTGTCCTGACAAGGGAAGCCAGGAAACCCTTGCCCCTGCTCTGACCCCTGACGAGAACTAGTAGAATGTAGAACAGGAAGATGGGATTTGTCCCACAGAATGGAGGCCTCAGGTGAGTGAGAAGTTCATGGTCGAGTCAAGGTTCTCAGCGCACTCCAAGCCCCCCTTCTGCAAGTTTCTCCCTAACTCCTCCTCATTCCTCTCCGATCTTATCCAACCCCACAGGGCTTGTTGTCAGCCGGCCAGCCCACCTGGCCTGCCTTGAGGTTTAAGATTAACAGTGATGATCTTTACCAGAACCTGGGAATGGCGTAGGATTGTTAGTGACAGAAAAGTCCTCTGTGGACCGTGCCAGATAATGAAAAGGATGGTTTTCTTTCTTTTCTTCTTCTTCTTTTTTTATACTAGAGATTGAACCCAGGGGTACTCTTGCCATTGAGCTACATCCCCAACTCTTTTAGTCTTTTTTTTTTTAAGAAGAAGAAAAAGAGAGAAAGAGAGAGAGAATCAATTTTAATTGAGTTTTTCACATGGCTTTCGCTGCTCTGACACTTAGTTGTGTACATGGGTGCTGGGGTTTGAACTCGTGTACTTGGGAATGCCGGGCAAGCGCCGTAACCGCCGAGCCACCGCTCCAGCCTTCTTTTAGTTTTTTGATACAGGATCTTGTTGTATTGCCTAGCCGGGTGTAGAGCTTGCAATCCTCCTGCCTCAGCCTCCCAAGTCACTGGGATTATAGGCAATGCACTGCCATGCTTAGTGAGAAGGATGGTTTTCCATGAAAAGCTTTTGAAATCACAACCATAACACTTCCCGCTTGAGTGGACTCTCCCAAGGAGCTGAAAAGGGGGCTGGGGGGAAAGCAGAAGGGTGGAAAAAATGAGGAGAAAGGAAACTGAAGAATGAGATAGAACAGATCTAACAGATCTACCAGGTGCAACCACAGGGCTGTGACATTTCGTGAGCAGTGTCAAAACAACTGCAAAGCCCCTGAATGAGAAGTGCCCTAGAGCAATAACACCACCCCACATCACAGTCATTGCGGAAGGAATAGAGGGAGCCCGCATGACCCATGTGTTCCCAGGGCACAAAGAATCCAATATATCCAAATCAGTCTTCCCAATAGAACTCAAAGAGATGACCCACATAGGAATCCATCTTTATACCCAAGTGCTCAGAGCCAGGAGTCCCAGGTGCTTTCGGACACCAGCAGTCAACCCAGGCAGAGGTGGGAAGAGGAGGATAAATATGGTACCAGGGTGAGGAGAAGGGTGAACAAGGGCCGGATGGGCAGTGTATGGTGCTTATATCACAAGCTGGTATAAAGATTAAAGGAGATCATATGTGATCTCCTAGCACAGAGTGTGACAAGAGGAGACACAGATCTAAGTCCTTTGTCTTCAATTCTGAACAATGCTGTAGCAAACTCTTTGGTCCACAAAACAAGACCTCCGTGGATACAAACTTGCAGTAGTCTGCAGCATCAATGTTGCATTGGATTATGAGGGCTACCCCAGCTTCAGGGGAGTGTTTTATGGTGCTAATCTTCTTCTAACTCTTAAAAATTCTGAATTCCAAAATCAATCAGTCTGACCCCAAAGCATTTCAGAGAAAAGTCTCTGAACCTGTACTCAGTCTGGCTCCCCTTCCTTTCTTAAACTGGACATCTCTGTGAAAGAAGGGATAGAGATATGGGAGAAAGAGGACATGCGGATTAGCTTGTAAACTGGGCAGGGAACTGACATGGGTCGCCTGTGCGGATCTTGGCGTCTAAGTCCAAGAACAGGAAAGGCGGGCAACTGTGTACCTTCAACCCCCTGTCTGCAAAAGCATCAGGCGCAGATGAGTTAAATACTCCATATGTGGTGGGGGTAGGGTGGGGTGGTGGGGAAGCCAAGGAAAGAGACATCTTTGAAGAGCAGCAAGTCTGAGTTTCCCTCAGCATGCGGAAAGCGGGGTAGGGGGAGGAAGTTGCTGCTATGAGAAAAAAAAAAATAGCCACAGTAGAGCTTCTATTGTTATCGAAGGTTGGCTCATCATGTAAAGTGGGGAACTCGGAGTGAAACTGTGGCCGCTGCCCAGCAGGTACAAACAAGAGGCACCAGCACCTAATAGACAGCAACCAGAACACAGAAAAAGCTCCCTGGGCAGGAGCCATGGCATGGCCACCTCACTGCTGGTTCTTCATTCTGGGGACCCTGGCAGGGATCTCAGCTACTTCAGACCCCAAGTGTCCAGAGAGGCACTACTGGGCTCAGGGGAAATTGTGCTGTCGAATGTGTGGGCCAGGTAAGAGCGGGCCTCAGTAGTGACTGGGTAAGTGAGGCAAGAGGGGACTGGGTTGAAGATGAAGGGAACGTAGGAGGAGACTGAGCTCAAGCAAGCTGGTGGCAACCTGGGGGGTGCCACCTTGAAGAGGGAAGAGAAGTGACCTTCATTAGCCCTTGGTCCTGGCCTTTCTGCTCACAGGAACTTTCTTCGTCAAGGACTGTGACGAGCACAGAAAGGCTGCTCAGTGTGACCCATGTACACCAGGGGTCTCCTACTCTCCAGACCACCACACCCGGCCCCACTGCGAGAACTGTCGGCACTGTAACTTTGGTGAGATGAGCGAGCGTGTGAAGGGAGTGACATTGGGCAAGCATTTTGGGGAGCCAGGCTGGAAGGAAGAGTTGGGTATGGAGAAGCAAGGGGGACAAGGAGTCAGAATTTCATCTACTTCAAGGCTCACAGAAATGGAGCCAATGCTGAAAAATGGAGTGCCCTGGATGGGGCAAATATTAACATGAGGTCATATCTAGTATTTCAGGGAAGAGGATAAAGCAGAATTTGAGGGACTGGTGAGGAGGATCAAAACAATAAAAGGAGGGATGTGATTGGGCATAGTAGCACACACCTGTAACGGGTTCCTTGGAAGGCTGGGGCAGGAGGATCATTTGAACCCAGGAGTTTGAGGTCAGCTGCACAACAAATTGAGATTCAATTTTATTTAGTTTTTCATGTGGCTTTCATTGCTCTGAGACTTTGTTGTGTACACAACAAAGGTGCTGGGGTTTGAACTCATGTACTCACACATGCCAGGCAAGTGCCTTACCACCAGCTAAGCCACCATTCCAGCCCCTGGACAGCAAAATGAAATGCTGTCTTTAAAAAAAAAGAGAAAGAGAGAGAGAGAGAGAAGAAGGAAATAGCTCTAGAACCCCAGATTTCAGACAAGAAATTCCCAACCAGTGAATTAGCTGTGTTCCCAGAATGCATATTTGTAGGTTGGTTATTTGGAACTTGGAATACATATTTCTAAGGAAATAATGATATAAACCAGAAGGTAACAACTTTTTTTTTTTTTAAAGAGAGAAGGTCAGTGAGAAAGAGAGGGAGAGACAGAATCAATTGCTTTTTTTTTTTTCAAGAAAGAGGGAACAGAGAGAGAGAGAGAGAGAAGCAATCTTTATTTAGTTCTTCATGTGAATTTCATTCCTCAGACACTTCGTTGTGTATGTGGTACTGGGGTTTAGAACTCGCGTTCTCGTGTTGCCAGGTAAGCACCATAACTGCTGAGCCACTGTTCCAGCCTCAGAGAATCAATTTTTATTGAGTTTTTCACATGGCTTTCGTTGCTCCAACACTTAGTTGTGTACGTGGTGCTGGGGTTTGAACCCGGGTACTCACGCATGCCGGGCAAACGCTGTAACCACTGAGCCACTGCTCCAGCCTGGTAACAACTTTTTTTGCACAAAAAATATTTCGGGAAAATTAGTTGAATGTGCCTTATGATTTCCTTATTTAAAAATTAAGAGATATAATATCTGTAGCTAGAAATCCAGAAATTATGTGTCAGTATACAGTACAATAGCAGATTTTAAATTTGCTCCTTTGAACTAATATTCTTCAGCAAGACACTTTGGAGGACTACTTAATTGTAACTACTTAACTATCAATTGTGTTTGGTCTCACCAGGTCTTTTAATGCTATATTCTTAAAACAAAGGAACAAGTTTTGCCACTGAAAATCAGTCAAAGAACAATATCTTTTTTTTTTTTTTTAAGAGAGAGGGACAGAGAGAGAGAAACAATTTTTATTCAGTCTTTCACGTGGGCTTTGTTGCTCTGAGACTCTGTCGTGTACGTGGTGCTGGGGTTTGAACTTGCGTATTCACGCATGCCAAGCAAGCACCGTAACCACTGAGCCACCGCTCCAGCCCAAGAGCAATATCTTGTATCTCAGTGTAGAGCTTTTGCCCAGCATGAACAAGGCCCTGGGTTTAATCTCCAGCACCAAAAAAAAAAAAAAAATCTTTAAAACACAAGAAACGGGCTGGAGCGGTGGCTTGGTGGTTAAGGTGCTTGCCTGGCATGTGCGAGTACACGGGTTCAAACCCCAGCACCCATGTACATGGCTAAGTGTCAGAGCAATGAAAACCATGTGAAAAACTCAATAAAAATTGTTATAAAAAAAAACACAAGAAACATTCCTATATTCCTCATTCAACTTAAAAATGTGATTATTAATAGATGTTTCTCTCTCCCTGCCAGCAGCCTCAGCAGGGTTGAAACCTTTTTAGTCAGAGTCTCACCTTTTCACTCTTCAGTCTCTAGGAGAGGCCTTTTCCAATTACTGAGCCAATCCTCAGTCCCTTCACTATGTTGCAGGCTGGCCCCAACCTTGTGAGACTCAGTCTATAGATTACAAAGTGTTCAGACAGCATTTGGCTACAGAGGGAATGTACCCAGAATAAGGTGCTAGGGAGCAGGATGGGTGAGTCTGGCCCTCTCTGGATCTCAGTGTTTAGCATCTGTCAGATGAGGAAGTACCTGAAATTACCCTGGATTTTTTTCCCCACAGATTAGACATGATAAATAGAACCCCAGGTCTCTGGATACTCACCATTGAAAACAGTAGCACTTCTGCCGGATGTGGTGCACATCTATAACCCCAGCGACTCAGGAAACTGAGGCAGGAGGATCACAAGTTCAAAGCCAGCCTTAGCAATTCAGTGAGGCCCTAAGCAAGTTAGCAAAACCCTATCTCAAAATTATAAATAAAAAGCACTGGAGATATAGTTCAATGGTAAAGTGCCCCTGGGCACAATCCCCAGTACCAAAAAGAAAGGAAGGCAAAAGCAACCACTGTATCCATTTTTAAGCAGCCCAACCCCTTCTTTAACCCTTTCCTTTCCCCTTTTAGCAGATGCCTTCATGATCCCTACCACCACCACCCCTATTCTCCCCCTCAACCCCATACTGCCCAGACTTCTCTTACACTTACCTTGCAGATCCTTGTCCAGGCTGGCTCACAATTCCTGGTAAGCCATAAGGAAACCAAATTCTAGTAGCAACACATAGCCAGAATTCTGAACAGAGGTCATAGGGCCATCAAGATGAGTAGAAAGAATTTGTCTCTTTCCCTATGCTGATAAAAGACATTACCAAAAGAAAACTGTTACAGTTAGTAGTGGTCTTTGGCATTCTCCCTTTTTGTGCCCCTCTTCCATCTGCCAGGGTTCCCAGGAATACCTAGGTCCCCACAAGTGTGCTGAGACCCCACCAAGCACCTGGATCAAGCCTAGTCCACATCCAGATGTTGTTGCTTTCCTCTAAATCACCCCTTCTCAACCACAAACACCTGCAAGCCCAGACCAGGGCGAAACTGCCTACCCATGGTATAACAGATTAGCAGCTACCAGTACGTAACCCCTACACTACAGCAAAATTTATTTTTTAAAGGCAAAGGATGTTTGTAATCAAGTAGATCTCTAGTAAAGTTAAAAACATCTCAGGAGGGGTTGGGGATTTAGCTCAGTGGCAGAGCGCTTGCCTAGCACACACAAGGCCCTGAGTTTGGGCCTCAGCCCTGGGAAAAATAAAATAAAATAAATATATATATATATAATCAGGAGGGGCTGGAGCGGTGGCTTCAGCCATTGGAGTGTTTGCCTGACATACGCAAGTACCCAGGTTCAAACCCCAGCACCACATACACAACTAAGTGTTGGAGAAACAAAGGCCAGATGAAAAAAAATAAATAAAATTGATTCTCTTTTTCTCTCCCTCTCTTTTTGAAAAAAAATATCAGGGGTCATAGCAGCACAATTACTAATTGCTAAATACTAGTAGAAACTCTCCAAATGTCTGCTAATAGTAGAATGAATTAATACATAGTAACATTTAAACAAAGAAATATTATACAGCAATGAGAATGATCCGCAATTGCAGTGTACAACATGAATGAAATTCATGAAGGACAGAGAAACGAGTCCAGACTGCACAATTCTACTCATACAGTGAAAAACAAGCACAACTGATTTGTGGTATTAGGAAATCAGAGTAACCACTATTTGGGGGTGGGGTTAGTGAGTAGAAGAGGAAAGTGTTGGTCATTCTCTGCTTCATGACATGCTGCTGGGTATACCTGTGGGTCTAACTTGTACTGATTCTTAAGCTTTGTACTCATGTGTCCCTCTCTATATTATACTCCAATGAAAAGTTATTAAAGTATTCATGAGTACAAGGGGAAAATTACGTAGGCTCTTTCTGCTTTCATTGTTTCTATTTCTGAGCCTATGAATTTTCCAAAAGGTCCAACTTTCTTCTTCAATAATAATAATGAAAAAGACAATAGGTGACACTGAGAGAAGGACAGGCCCTTGTCACGGGGTGGGTGTGAAGCAGTGGGAACGGAAAGGGATTCATGTCCCTGGGGATGGGCCTGAGATGGGAGTTAGGGGATTAAGCAAGTGGACCCCACAGGTCATCTGTATGTCCTATGTTCCCCCAACTCTCCTCTTTCGTCAGGTCTTCTCGTTAGTAGCTGCACCATCACTGCCAATGCAGTGTGTGGCTGCCCCAAGGACTGGCGGTGCAGGGATACAGAATGTACAGAGTGTGATCCTCCAAACTCCTCGCTGATCATTCATCCCGCTGAAGCTCCAGGCCCACACCCACCACCCACCTACTTACCTTATACCAAAAGTAAGTTCCAGGTCACCCTTTGTCCAGTCACTTGGGGGTAGGGGCAACACCCGAACCAGTGCTCCCCAGTTCTGCACCCACCCCCAGATAGATCCTCTGGCCAGCCTGTTTCTGTCTTCCTGTTTCATCCTCCAGTGGCATGGTGCCATAGGCCTTCAGAACAAAGTGCCCTCTGAGGTTCCCCGCTGCTGCTCATTCTGTCTCTGTTTTTCCAGAGATGCCAGAGTCCAGGGCAGTCCATCAAGTGCAGACTCCAGCTGACTTTGGGCAGCTGCCTGCCCTGACTCTTTCTACCCACTTGCCACATGAGTTTTCCCCCTAATCCTCCTCCCTACCCAGAAAGAATGATCACAGGAGAGACAAGGAGGGAAGGCAGCAGGAAGCTCCTAGGAGTAGGGATAAGAGGAGGGAAAAGAGTTGAGCAATTAGGAGAGGCCTGGTCCAATGGAGGGAGGGGACAGAAAGTGGGGAAAGGAGAGACAGGGGTGAGAAGAAGACTGGGCAGAGGGTGAGGGGCAAGACACCCCCAAAACCATCGTGTAATCCTGTCTTTCACAGCCCAGAGGTCCCTGTGCAGCTCAGACTGTATCAGCATCTTCATGATCTTCTCTGGAATATTTCTTGTTTGCTCCCTGGGAGGAGTCCTGCTCCTCCAACAAAGAAAATATGGATCAAGTAAGAGACAGAATACGGGCCTCCAGCCCTGCCCCTGTACTCACACCTCACCATCTCAACCCAGCTGCCCATGCCTGGAACCTCACCAAAACCTCCCCAACCCCATCTGCACCAATCTGGCTCCTAACTTTTTCCTTTTCACCGGCACCTCTTGGCGGCTCTCCCTTAAGCGGACCCTCCTTTGCTCATCTCTTCTTCCCTTCACTCTCTTGCCCCACTGCTGGCCAACACTCTCATCCGATTCTCCTTCTGCAGACAAAAGAGAAAGCCCACTGGAGCCTGCTGAGTCTTGTTCTTATAGCTGCCCCAGGGAAGAGGAGGGCGGCGCCATGCCCATCCAAGAGGACTACCGAAAACCAGAGCCTGCTTCCTACATTTGAGCCAGCATTGGGCTGGGGTGGGAGCAGAGGGGAAGGTCATGGTTGCAATAAGTTCTAGCCTCCTTTCCACCCCACTGGCGGTCCAGAGAACCAGACCTGGCAGCCCCTACTTCAGTATCATCCTCTCACCAGGACCCTTTTATTGTACACTTAACCAAGTGCCTTGCTGAGACTGGCCGAGCAAGCTTGGTCCCTGTGCTACAAAAGCCCCATGTGCTATAACCCTGACCCCCAAAATGGGGAAAATAAAAAGGACAGACGCCCACACTGCATCTCTCCAGCTTTCTCTATGAAATTCCAATTCCACAACCAAGACCAGTCCCAGCCTCATGTGACAGATCAGGGATCTGAGGGGGCGGGGGCTGTCTCCAGCACAGCCTGTTTGTGTTGTGGCCTTGTGCCAGCCTGAGTGTGGAGAGGCCACAGTGGGTGTGGCGCAGACAGATTTCTGGGGAGCCTGCTTCCAGCTCCACTGCCCCTCCCCCTTTCCACAGGTACAGCTCCACTTTCTTGGGTCTGATGGGAAGCAAAAGGGTGCAGAGGTCTTGAAATCACCTGGGGATTTTTTTGGGGTGCGGGTAGGGAGAAAGGAGACCGGTGAGCAGGGTACTGGCAACTGCTACGAATGGCTTCACCCAGAGGCAAACGCAGTCACGCTGACACGGCCTCTAAGTGAAAGCGAAAGGGAAGTCGGTGAAAACGGCAGAAGCACAGGGGCTATTTGGAGAGCCCTCCTCTCCAGCCCAGGCTTGCAAGCAGACGGGGATGGTGAAGAAAGACAGAGAGTGAGGAGGGGCCGAGAGCAGCCTCCATGAACACTGAGGCAGGGTGGTATCTGCTGCTTTGCTTGGCTCTGTCTGGAGCTGCAAGAATCGGTGAGTTGGGAAAACTAACTGGGGGAAGGGCTGGGCCCAGGTCGCCACGCTCACCAAGATTCTAGAAGGGTAAAGAGGACAGGGATTGCTTCTCATCACCTTCTAAGCCTAAGAGTTGCAAGGTTTAGCAGCCAGCATCAATTATGTCAGGGGGGAGAGGCTAAGAACTCAGCAGGGAAAATGGTAAATAAGAAAAGAGGGGCCTTTTTTGTAGAAGTGCCAGGGGAGCGAGCCACTGTCCTTTGGGAGAAAGCACTGGCCTGGGAGCTGACACCTTAGAAGACGAATGGGGCTCCCCAGGCTAGGAAATCACGTAGAAGGTGATCACTGGTCGGGGAGGGGAGGTCACAGCAATGGCCGAGAGCAGAGCAGACTCAGAAGGTTGGTAGGGAAATGAGAGGACCCCACCATCACTGCCCCTAGCAATAGCATTTGTTCATTTGAATAGTTTTTGCTTAGAATTCCCTTGATGGAAGACACAGTCTTTCATTTCATAGTTAGAAATGAGAGTAAAAACATAAAGTCCTCCAAGCAAGGCAAATCCAGGAGTTGACATAATCCACACCAAAAAGTATATACCAAGAGTAGCAGATGCCTCCCAGAAACCTAGTTTTGTGTATGATTTGAGAACAGAGCCACAGAGGCAGCAAACTTTTACCCCTTGATGAGTCCATAGTTCGGGGGATGGGCATGGAAAGCCAGCAGAATGTCTTTCTGGGCAAGAGGGTGCTCACACCAGCCTTTCCTCTGCAGAGTCCCAAGCAGCAGAAAGGCAGTGGCGGACAGTGGATGTGATCTTAGACTGCTTCTTGGTGAAAGAAGGTGGGCACCACAAGGCTTTTGCCAGCAATGGGAATAGGGTGAAGGCCTTGCTTGTGCTGAAACAGGTGCCAGTGCTGGACGATGGCTCCCTGGAAGGCTTCACTGATTTCCAAGGGGAAGCAGCAGCCAAAGATGACCAACCTGTTATCTTTGAGGCCTCAGGTAAAAGCCTCCTACCCTATATTCTTGGCCCTTCTGGGATCCCTCCCCTGTGGCAGCCCAGGTATATCCCTCGTGCCTGCTTCCTATTAGCCTTGGTGTTACCCATTCAACTTGACTTCTGTGTGCCACCCTTCTCCCCAGTGGACCTGGTACAGATTCCCCAGGCTGAGTCCTTGCTCCATGCTGACTGCAGCGGGAAAGAGGTGACCTGTGAGATCTCCCGCTACTTTCTCCAAGGCAGACAGGAGGCCACTGTTGAGAAGGCAGCTTGGTTCATTACCAACATGCAAGTATCTAGCGGGGGACCCAGTGTGTCCATGGTGATGAAAACTCTTGGGGATGCCGAAAACGGAGCTGTGTGGCAACCCATACTGAACCTACCCCAAAGTCCGCAGGGGACTGTACAAACTGCAGGTGAGAAAATTAAACACAAGTAGCACAAAAGAACTTTTGCTTTTTTAAAGTGGGGAGTGATGGGAGGATAGAAGGAAGAGTCCACTTCAGTCTACCACATTGGGGCTTGTTCTTTCTTCCTAAAAACTCCCAAGTCCATAAGAGAATGCTGGGATGTGCCTACTCAAGGGAGTCCAAGCACAAAGACAACCTATGTATTATCTCAAAACTGGAGGTAATTTTATCTCACTTTGTTGCCATGGGGAAAACAGGACACATAAGGCTATTCTATTCATGCATGCTATCCATTTCAGTCTTATTAAGCATAGCACCAGTTTTCTCCCAATGAAAATCTAGGCTAGTCTGGTGTTTCAAGATAATTACTGCTCCAGAGATAGTGGCCCACAGCCGTACTCTGGAGGATGGGGCAGGAGAATCTCAGATTTTATGCCAACCTCAGCAACTTAGCAAGGGACTTCTCAAAATAAAAAAAAAAAAGGGCTGGAGGCGCACACCTGGAATACCAGCAACTGGGGAAGCTGAGGCAGGACAATCACAAGTTCAAAGCCAGCCTCAACAACTTAGACCCTGTCTATATTTTCTATAAAATATAGAAAGGGTTGGGAATGGAGCTGGAGCAGTAGATCAGCAGTTGGAGCACTTGCCTGGCATGCACAAGGACCTGGGTTCAAACCCCAGCACCACATACACAAATAAGTATTGGAGAAACAAAGGCCAGATGAAAAAATAAATAAAATTGATTCATTCTTTCACTATCTTCTTTTCTTAAAAAAAAAAAAAAAACAGAAAAGTCTATGTACTTTTTAAAGAACTCCTATTCCTAGTCTTCACAGCAACTTCACAAACAGATGAGCTTGGACACGCTGAGGGACTTATTACAGAACTAGTAAGTGGAAAATTCAGGGTTCCATAATTTTTTATTTTGGGGGGGGTGTTTTGTTATGCTACTCTGTCATTCTTACCTGAAGGTCAACAGCAATGTGTATTTTTTTGCATGTGTATTTTTTTTTCTGGTGAGAGGTCCATCGCTTTCATCAGATTACCTGAAATGTAAGCAACCCCAAAATGGTTCTGAACACCGTGTGTACCATACAGCCCTTCCAGAGTCCCATTTCTTTTTGGTTTCATTTGCTCAGAAATGAGCTCAGCTGGGCTGACTGTCCAGGGCAGAGGATGGGGCAGGTGTATGTTCACAAGTCACCCCCTTTTCTCTCCACAGTGGAATTCCAAGTGACAACACAGACCCAATCCCTGAATTTCCTGCTGGGATCCTCAGCCTCCCTGCATTGCGGCTTCTCCATGGCACCAGGTCTGGATCTCATCAGCGTGGAGTGGCGACGGCAGTATAAGGGCACTGGCCAGCTGGTATACAGTTGGATGACAGGGCAGGGGCAGGCCAAGAGGCAGGGTGCTACTCTGCAGCCTGAGCAGCTACTTAGGGCTGGCGATGCCTCCCTCACTCTACCCAGCCTCGCTGTAAACGATGAGGGGACCTACATTTGCCAGATCACCACCTCTCTGTATCAAGCTCAACAAATCACGCAGCTCAACATCCAAGGTGAGGCCAAGACCCAGTTATCGTGGACAGAGGGACTATGCCTCTTGGGAGTGTTTTCCAGATTGGGATCCAAACACAAAGGCAATTTCCTGAGAGGGAGACTGCATTCCTACAGCCTAATGCTACCTTCAACCCAGAAGCATAGATAGCATCAGATAAGGTGTCCCACTGGACTCCAAGAAAATTCTACCAAGAAATACCCAGTCTAGGATCCTGCTCCCCTGCCCTGGTGGGCCATCTGCAATCACCTCAGTCCTTTCCAACCACATCATAAGGAGGGGCAGTAGCAAACCAAGGAGGGGTGGAGGGAACAGATCTGACCAAACTGCTTGTTTGTAGTGATGATTTGAAGCAAACTAAAGGGCACAGGGGTGTAGCTCAGTGGTGGAGCACTTGCCTAGCATGTGTGAGACCCTGGATTCAATGACCAATTCCACATTAAAAAAAAAAAAAAAAAAAGAGGAAGCAAACCAGCCAAACTTTAATTTCCTTTATTATTAGTTTTCCAGAAAATGTATCCCCTTATGACCTACATTCAGGTGGAACCCTCAATCCCCCAGCACTTAGAACACCACTGAGGAAACAACTTCAGCCTCCACTACCTAATCTTACTCTCAACAGGAAGAGAAAGGCTTCAGGCTCCTCTGCTCGTCCCAGTTGGATTCCTGTGGAATCTTATTTCTCATTGTTTCCTCAGCTTCCCCCAAAATACGACTGCACTTGGCAAATGAAGTGCTGCCGCCCACTCTCATCTGCAATGTTGTGGGCTATTATCCCCTTGACGTGGTGGTGACGTGGATTCGAGAGGAGCCGGATGGAGCCCCAGCTGAGGTGTCTGGTGCCTCCTTCTCCAGCCTCAAGGAAAGCATGGCAGGCACCTACACCATCTCTTCTTCCCTGACGGCTGAACCAGGGCCTGAAGGTGCCACTTATACGTGCCAGATCACCCACGTCTCCCTGGAGGAGCCCCTGACAGCCAGCACCAGAGTTGCCCCCCGCACAGGTACTGAGTATTCTCCTTTCCCCACGGGCTCATGGCTCTCCTGCCCCTCCCTTGTCTTCAGGCCTGTGCTACTTGCTATCCACAAGCTGTGTTCAGCCCCAGCATCTTCACACTCCTGCCTCTGCTCCAGGCTTTGTCTTATCCAAGGTAGCAGCTTCTACAGCTTCCACCACACATCACCTGAGATTTCATTCCACCTCAGACTCCAGGGAACCAGGCAGTGTGTTTGGAGTGCAGGATTTTTGAGCCTGTCCTCCAGAAACTTAGTACAGCTAGAGAGACAAGACTAAGTAGACTGGGAAGATGAGCCCAGTTAGCTATCTTAGGGGGAAGGGGACACACAAGATGGAGAGGATGGTACACATAAAGGTACAATTGTAAAACAGCCTACGCAAAGCTTAGAGAACTCTCAGCAGTTCAGCACAGCCAGAGTCAAGGGTATATGGTAAAAGGAGGAAGTGACTCTGAAACTTCTATTTATTAAGCATTTACATGAATCAAACACTGTATTAAGAACTTAAAATTTTAAGTATGAGCTCATGTATTACTAATTTGTTTATTGAAATGAGTCTCACTATGTTGCCCAGGCTGGTCTGGAACTGCTGGGTTGCAGTGATCCTCCTGCCACCGCTCCCAGCACAACTCCCATTTTATAGATGCGTAAGCTGACATTTGCAGATGTTATTTTCCCAAGATCACCTAATAACATACATGTAAAAAACCAGGTAGGCTGATTCCCTTTACAGACTTAAACCTTGTCTTCTCCATGGCCCTTCAAACTGGAACTTTATGCTGAAAGTCATAGTTGGTAAAAGGTTTTTTGTTTTTGTTTTCTGTTTGCTTGTTTGCGCCAGGGATTGAACCCAGGGGTGCTTAACTTTTGTTTTTTTTTTTTTTTTTGTTTTTTGTTTTTGGTACCAAGTGGTGAAAGGTTTTAAACAGAAAAGGGACAGGAAAGAATTTACACCTTGAAATGCAAACATTAGGAACACAGTGCATTATTTGGTATTATTTGGTTGCTCAATAGACTATGGGCTTCCCAAAAATTGGGGTTTTATCTCAATTCATATAATTTCCGAGCTATTTACAAAATCCTAGTTTAACTGTCACTGACTAACCTAAATCTCTCTCATAAAACAACTTTTAAAATATTGCACGGAGGTGGGAAGAGGCAGAGAATTCGGGGTGGAGTAACACCTAAACACCTGAAAACACTGAGCAAATACAGAGATCTTCCACAGGGAGTAACTAACACGCAAGCCTGTGCTCCTCCTTCCCGGGGAGACAATGGCGGCAAGGGCTCAGCACATGAGATGATCCTCGCCCGCCCATGTTCTTTCACCTACAGAGAGGGGAATGGCCTTTGAAGTCATCTTCGTCAGCATCCTTTTCCTTCTTGCACTGTTGTTCCTGGGGCTTCAGAGATAGCAAGGTAAGTGCTGGTCGCCCTTAGCTCTGGCCCCTGACCCACCCTGCTTGTAATCAACCTACTCTGTGGACCTCCCCACCCAGATCAGGGGTGAAGCCCACACTGCCTCCGTTGCAGCTGCCTCACCAACCTCAGACAGCTTCCTACTCTGGGTAACTAACCTTGTTCCCTATTTTTTCCTAGTTACCTCACCAAAATCTGCCAAGACTCTGAAGCACTCTGGGTAACCATTCTCCTGCCACAATCAAAAAGACAGAGTAGGCGGGGCTGGAGCGGTGGCTCAGTGGTTACGGTGCTTGCCCAGCATGCGCAAGTACATGGGTTCAAACCCCAGCACCCATGTCCACAACTGTCAGAGCAACGAAGGCCATGTGAAAAACTCAATAAAAATTGTTTCTCTCTCTCTCACTGTCCTTCTCTCTTAAAAAAAAAAAAAAAAAAGGACAGAATAGGCATTCTGTCTGAGAAGGACTTTACACTGAGTCACAAACCTGAGAAAGGCCTGAATGAAGAACCAGGTCTGGGGATAGGAGGACAGGGGAGGTACTGGCCCTGGCTCTACACAGGCTTTTGCCTTCCTTTATTGTGTACCCTGGGCTAATGTGTCAAGAGAAACGATGGAAGGAGGTGATGAAGAAATAGGAAGACAGAATGCTTGTGTAGAGCTTAATACCAAAAGGCCAGATTTGATGTGAAGTGGTAGAAAAATAGGAAAAAAACCAGCAAGTGAGGGACAATAGAGTAAGGGGTTGGGGGTTGGGCCCCATACACAAACTTTGAACTCTGTCAAAAATAAAAGCCCCTTTGTGACCATTGAGACAAAGCTTTTCCATTTCCCTGCCTTTCT
Organism: Aplodontia rufa; assembly: GCA_004027875.1. Classification (NCBI taxonomy): domain Eukaryota; kingdom Metazoa; phylum Chordata; class Mammalia; order Rodentia; family Aplodontiidae; genus Aplodontia; species Aplodontia rufa. The sequence continues at coordinate 16,045 of PVKS010023103.1, forward strand.
CTGAGCTGGTCCCAATTGAGCCCTGTCCCCAGTCCTAGCTGTTCCAACTTGCGAAGTGTTCACAGGTGTGAAACAAAGGCAGGGCTTCATTTCCACTGCTTTGTGTAACCCTGAGCTGCTACGGATCTTTCAGACAATTGCCGAGAATTTCAGGATACCTACAAACTCTCACACCATCAGCTGCGGGGGAGTGATTCCTCCTGTTGTTCATTTCTACAACGTGCCTGGTCAATGCAGTGGAACTCAGCTTGAGGATGATGGCGGGGGACAGGGGGTGTGCTGAAGGCACAGCTGAACATATGAAACGTAGGCTGGGGCTAGGAAGGAGGCAGGTAAGAGAAGCCCAAGAAAACCTGCAGTTGTTTGCCAGTGTGACGTGCCCACTTACCTTCCTGTCATCACTTCCTCTCACCAGCACCTGCGAGAGTCAGGCTGTATGAATGCTGAGGGCACAGACCACTTCCTCTGCCAACACACAAACCTTCAATTTCCATGAAGACCATACAACACACATAAGCTAGCCCTTTTGTCCTTCAGCAACATCAGGCCTCTAGAAAGAAATGACACCCCACCCCCCAATTATTCCAACCCAAACAACAACCAAGCCAGTTCAGTGGTAGGAATTTGTATTTTTTTTTTTTTTTGCCTTTGTTCAGAATACATGAAATTGGTAAATATGCCACATGCCTTGGGTGGAAGTACAACTGTATTACTCTATACAAGTATGAGTCTGGGGTTAGGAAAAAAGACAAAGAGATAATGACAGACACACAGTGGAAACCCCACATCATCTCATGGCAAACTGAAGAAAGGGATGTGGGAAACTCAGCTTCATTTGACTGCAGTGTCTGGGGTTTAGCTGCATACTTGCTCATGCACATGGGTGGTGAGAGGGAAGGGGGAGAGCAAACACAGAAGAGGATTCAGGGTGGAATGAAAAAGAAAATAGAAGGATAACACCTGCAAAAGACCAAAGCCAACTATACTTGGTGAGCCTCAGCGGGACGGAAACCCAGGAAATAATTCCCATGTTAGGGCTGGGTGGGCCAAGTGGGCGAATTTGCTCCAGGCTTGGGGCACATCGAGGACAGTGGTGGTTCTTCTCCAGCGGTGACCCCCTGCATTAGGCAAGGAGGAGCCCAGAGGAGAGTGGAGACCTTCGAGGGGAACGCTGGGAGGGTACACTGACTGTTTTCTTCCAGCTCTTCAGTCCTGCCCTGGGGCAGGACGAAGGAAATTTGGGAAAGGGGGCAAAGGGAAAGGAAGGATGGTTTTGCACGGTGAAATGCTGCTGCATGGAAAGACCCAGCCCAGCATGGCCTCAGACTCTTCCTGCTTGTGGACCAGAGGACAGAAGGAATAATATGCCATGGGTACTCCCCCTATTGCCCTCCTCCCCTAGCACCTGGGTTTATCCCACATAACATCTATCCTGAAGTTCAGCAATAGTTCCCAAAATAGGCTGAGCAGCTCTCAGGTTCCACTGTCTGTTAACACAAAACATGCAAAGAGGAGGAAAAGAAAGGAGGCAAAGGTTGGGTGAGGGCAGTTTGGAAGGGGAATATACCCAGGAAAAACAGAGAGGTGGCTCTAGATGCAATGGCCCCATGATAGTATAGCAATATATAAGCACATCTGTCAAAGACTCTCACCCCTCCGACTCCAACACTGAATTAGTGGATCTACTGGACTTCTCTACATCTTCATGATCAACCAGGCTCAGGAAGGAACCCTTCCCTTATCTGAGCCATGTACATGGGGGTGGTGTGGAGGAAAGGATTCCACAGGACTCTAAGGACCTTCCCTCCAACACTCTCACATTTCTTTTTTTTTTTTTAAGAGAGAATCTATTTTATTTAGTTTTTCACATGGCTTTCATTGCTCCAAAGCTTCATTACGTATGTGGTGCTGGGGTTCGAACTCACATACTTGCGTGTGCCAGGCAGGTACTGTAACCACTGAGCCACCACCGCTCCAGCCCCTCTCTCATTTCTTTATCAACAGGAAAGGAGGAACAAGAGCTTCCTTAATAAGAGGGCAATAAATGGCTTTCTGAAAGCTTGTTATTCTCACTGTTTCTCTGTAACAGGTATTCTCTCTTTATGCCAGTAATTAAAATGAACCACAGCACCAAACTTTGGCAATTATTTGATGCCCTCATGAACAACATTATGCTATGGAAAACATGAAAAAGAACTCCTTCCAGTTAGAAGCAAATGACTGCCTCTAGGATGGAAATGAGAGTGTCCTGGTAGTTTTGCAATCAATAAGTGCTCGTTGTCCAGGCCTATAGAAAACAAAGTAAAAGGTTGCAAGATTCCCCAAAGACATGGAGCATCTTGGGTTAACAGATAAGCAGTAACTGCAAAAAGCAGGTTTGATTTTCTAAAAGGCTACTGTACTAGGACCAAATTGGCCTTTGGGCAGAACCCCAGAGCTCTCCATAGGTCTGGCACAGGAGAAAAGTTCCAAGCAAGGGCAGCCCTAAATGATCTATACCACTCCCCAACTGTTCACAATCCCCTCCTGCCTTTCTAGAAGATACCATGGACACCTTCTCTTCCCCTCAACCTTGCGAACTTCTTGGGCACTTCACCTCAGTCATTCCTCCTCCCCTCCCCTTAGCAGCCAACCCCTTTGGGGCTTAGGGGAACATGAGAGTATATAGGAAGAGTGGAGGAAGCAGGGAGGAAGGAGGCACCAGCTGTTGCTCTTCAGGTAGTGACTTCAAGACTGTACCACAAGCAGCATTTCCAGTGTAGAGGGACAGAATGCAAATGAATGCAATAGAAAGGTAAGAATTAATAGAGAAGCCCGGGCTGGGATGGGATGGAGGAAAGCCAATGGGAAGTTTATGGAGAGAACAAACAAGAGGGAAAAGGACATGAGCTTGAACGGCAATGGAGAACAGGGAAGGGGTGGCACATTCTCAAGTAAAAAAGTAGACTGGACACAGGAATCAGGAAGTCCAAGACGGAGAAGAGAAAGAGACAGGAGAAAACAAGAGGGCAAATTACATCAAGTTACTACACATTAAAATCTCTCAGGCTCAGGTGCCCCAGCCCCAAGGTCTCCCTCTGACCCTAGCCAGTGACAAACAGCATAGCCCCACTTCCTCAGAACAGGAGAAGTCATCTCCCCACAATGCCTTGCAAGGGGAAGGCTTGTTTATCAAGGAAGTTCCTTGACTTTGCCCTTCCTCCCTCCCAAACCAGGTGATGATCTCCCAGCAGCAGTCTCCATACCTCAGTCAGAGCAGCCCCACTCCCCAGGCAGGCAGGCAGGCAGGCAGGCAGGGCTGGGAGAAGACTCCGGGACCTTCCCACCTCTTCACCCCATCAGCAACCTCAGCGATACTTACTTACAATAACTACCACGATGATGGCACAGATAGCTCCCAGCATGATCATCATCTGAAGAAACATAGACAAAACATGAGCCTTTGGACTTGGGGAAGGAGGAAAGAAGCCAGGACCAGAGACATAGGAATAGAATTTCCTCCATTCTTGGGACAGTGGAAGAAACCACCCATCACCCAGGAGACCTGCATGCCTCTTGATGAGGTCCAGCCTCTGCTTCCCGTAAGATCATAACCCCAGCACCATGTTTGTAGTTTTTCAGAAACAGCACAGGACCTGCGGTTTGCTCCTTTTTGCTTAGCTCCTGTTGCCTGGGGGCTTTAAAAGGAATTCCAATGAAAGAGTAGACTTTGTAGATTTTTATTCAGCTGGTTTAGTTTTCATTGTGAAATATTTACATTCCCAAAAGTTTCATGTGTTTAAAGTATATATATATATCCAAACCATTGTATTGCTGTTGGTTATGTCAGAGAAGCTTCCAGTTAAGAATTTTTGCAAGAGGGGGTTGGGGATTTAGCTCAGTGGCAGAGCACTTGCCTAGCATGCGCAAGGCCCGGAGTTCGGTCCTCAGCCCTAAAAACAAACATAGAATTTTTGCAAGAGACTCCCCACTTTCTCAGCAAGTGGTTCTGAATACTCTAGCCTACCCTGGTGGCCAATTCATGTAATTCATCTCAAAGAGGAGGTGTTCAGATTTTCCTCCCAAGAACCCTGCGGGGCAGAAATCTGGTACCAGTAGAAGGAGGGAATGTAGAAGCTGAGGGTCTTCTTGCCTTCTACAGGTGGAAACACAAGAAAGGAAGGGAGAGAGGACAAGGAAATTCACCTTGCAGTTTTTCCACCAATACTTCCTCTTTAACTTGGCGGCACTGCTCTCAAATTGTGATGCTCCTGCCTGTAAAGCATCGGCTCGGTCATCCAGCTCTGACAGCTTCTGGTCCCTCTCCAGGACCTTGTCCACATTTACACGCATGATGTCCACCACCTAAGGGGAGTGCAAAACAAAGCTGCTAAGCTCCCCGCTACATACAGGAGACAACTGGGGAATCACAAGTCTGGACCCCTCTAAGGGATCCTTTGCCTCTCAGAGTCTTTAATTATCTCACTATTAGAAAAAGAGGGAGGGGCTGGAGCGGTGGCTCAGCGGTTTCGGCGCTTGCCTGGCAAGCATGAGAACCTGGGTTCAAACCCCAGCACCACGTACACAACTGAGTGTTGGAGCAACTAAGGCCATGTGAAAAACTCAATGAAGTTGTTTCTCTCTTTCCCTGTCTCTCTCACTGTCCCTCTCTCTTTATTAAAAAATAAATAAATAAATAAAAATAAAAAAAGAGGGAGAGAGAACAGACAAGATTTTCCCTGTTTCTAAACTTCTATGGCTTGGAAATTCTCAGAGAAATGGCTATCCACCCACCTCCTCCACCTGTGCCTGTGTTTGTTGTAGTCGTCTGTTACTGGTCAAGTTAGGAGGAGGACCAGGGGGACCCCCACCAGGGGCAGTCCCTTCTGTCCCTTCAGTGGGTGGCTGAGCTGGAGCAGACCTGTGGAGAGAAATGGACAGAGTGCACAAAGTAACCAAGACAAGAAAGGAATCATATGCATTCTCACCTGATTACACCAAAGCCATTATGATTGGGTCACACACAAACGAAAGGGATTCCCTTAGCAAACTCAAGTGGGGAAATGCAGCATAGAAGCAAGTTACAAAAGACGAAAGATTCTGTAACAACATTTAGATGAGGTTCAGGATACCATTAAGAGATCATGTTTAGGGGCTGGAGCGGTGGCTCAGTGGTTTTGGCACTTGCCTGGCAAGCACAAGGACCTGGGTTCAAACCCCAGCACTATGTACACAGCTAAGTGTTGGAGCAACTAAGGCCATGTGAAAAACTAAATAAAGTTGTTTCTCTCTTTCTCTGTCTCTCTCACTGTCCCTCTCTCTTTAAAAAATAAAAAAAAGAGATCATGTTTAGGGATACCCTCTGACCCAAACTCAAGCACATCCTCTGGTACAATGGCTTCAGGGACAAATGTGCCAGACCTTGGCCTAAATGGCATTTCCCTGATTGCCAGAAGCCTTTCACATGAAGCCAAATGGAAAAGCACAATCCAGACAGGAGAAATCTGTAGAAAACACTAAAACCTCAGGACATGCAAAGTTTGAATGTAAAAGGAAAGGCAAGCTGACAGATGTGATCCAATTATTGGTTATGTTTCACATAGTAATTAGAATATCAGGGCTGCTCTAAGGACAACCTGGAGAATCACCAAAGGCAAAGTCTATGTAGGTGGAGTGAGTCAGGGCTGTTTGTTTGCATTGTTTTTGGCAGAGATGATAGGGGTTTCATTTAGATTGAATCTGGGGCACAAAGCAATTACATTAGTTATGGAAACTGTTCAAGAGCATAGAGAGAAAGCAAAAATGCTAGAAATAGTTTTCAATATATATGCATTATAGACATTCTGTCCTTTCCTTTTGAAGGTTTGGCAGAGTCTCAAGAGACTGCCCTTAGTCCCCTGTGTCCCAAAAAAGAAATCTTGGTTTATATTACTTAACACATGGAAACTGTTTCTATTTCATTACCACTCAAAGCTAAGACATCCCTTAGCTTTTGGAGGGAATAATTCCGTGTGAGGTCTTCAAGACAAACATTTCTCTTGGTCCCAACAGATGGAGGCTAAATTCACAGGCTAAGGAATTCCCAAAAGTCTAACCTAAAGAATGAGATTTTCTCTGCCAAGGAAGAAACCACAGGTTGGGGGAAATCTCTAAAATTTAAAGAAATTTCCATAACTCAAAGGGAGAACCTTCAGCAGAAGAGTCCAAGAATAAATGCAGTAGAAGTTAAATCACCACAAAGTCACCAAAATGGAAATTCTTTAACTAATCGCAATAGAACTAATACCTAGAAGCCCCCTTTCCTTAACAAACTGGATTTTTTTCAGTCTAAAAATAGAGAAAGACCAGTTGGAGATACTGTACTAGCAGATTACTGAGGAAGCCTCATTTAGGCAGTCATTTTTATATTTCCCTCCAAGTCACAAAGGAGGCAAAGGACAGAAAGATAGAAAGCTCTGGGAGCCCCAAGGCTTTTATGCTAACACTGAGCTGTTAAGCAATCTAGTTCTAGACTGAAGGCAGAAATTTCAATGAGTAAGTAGCAGCCTGTGTTGGAAGTTGTCCAGGATGATGGCACCAATGACAAGACTAAGGTCAAAGACCTTGTGATTCCCTGGTAACCGCCATGCTTTCTCCATTTCCTTCCTTTCATCCCATATGGATAATATCTAGAATCAGTCAGCTGAGAAGGATCCCCCTCCCCAAAATGAAAATAATTGGTATCTTAGTTAAAACTGCACAAATCAAAGAGGGAAATATGAAATGGCTACAGAGCCTTTGGGAGGGCTGACTTCAATTATTACTTGTTAGGAGTTAAGTAGAACACTCAGCAGAATCACATACAGGAAGAGTAATAACTCTTATGTAATGTAAGTAAATCTTTCCCTTTTTAAAAATCACTATGAGAAGGAACGCAAATACGCCTAGGACCAGGACAGGACTCCAGGCAGCAATCAGAAGGAAATTTTTCTATTAAACATACCGTGGTCCTGAGAGGGAAGTACTTAATTGATCTAGCCATAGTTCTCCAGCAGAATCTTGGGAAGAGGATGATTCTGAATACGGTTGGAGACTAAACTTTGTATATCCTAGGAAGTGGGGAATGTTCAGTTCTCTCTACTTCTCGCAATACTTGGCCAGGACTTGACAGGAAAGCATCTCCTACACGGGTGGGCTTGGGATGAACGGCTGATTGGGATCACATGTCCCTTGAGTCTTTCTGAGCTGCACTCCTGGCGCCCCAGAACTGGCAGATAAGTTTCTGGAGCTTTGATTATGGCTTCGAGGACGGTGCATCACACTTTGGGTGAAGGGCATACACAAATCTAGAGACTGCAGGGCATCCCGAGTTACACACCGGCAGGTGCGCCCATGACTGTCTTTCCAGATTCAGTGAGACGACAGATGGGATGTTCCAGTTCCCCACCTTTTCCCATGCCCAGCTTCGCCCTCTCTGGAATTCCACTATCCTGAGACCTGAACAAAGTGCCACGCGGAAGAGGAGAGGGCACCATGGATGCGGGACCCCCACCCCGCCCGTAGGAGCTAGCTGTGGCTGATGCGGGACTGGGGTGCTGTTCCCTCCCGGGGATGGCCCGGTCTGGCGGGCGCGCGCGGTGGAGGATCCCCGTGTCGCTGCAGCTGCTGCAATGCGCCATTTTCCGTCCCGCAGAGTCGGGCGCCGGGGGTGAGAGCTGGCAAGGAGGTCTCGCGCCCCCTACAACAGAGTCAACTCACATTTTTCTGCTAGGAATACGAGTCCAACTTCTCTCCGGAGGCTGCGGCTAGACACCCGGCGGAGAGACCCTGCGGCCGAAGCGGACGTCACTGCCGAGCTCCGCCTCCCGCTGACCACCCGGGGCTCTAGCTGCGGTGCAACTTACTGCAGCTGCCGCGCTAGACCGCGGCTTTATTACCGCTGGCCACGCCTCCAGGATGCCGCTGACAACCTCGCGGCCCAATCCATGCTTAGAATCGTCTCCAGATCCAGCGGTCCTAGCCCGCCCCGTCCCTCGCAGATCTGCCAATCAAAACTCTCCTCTCCTTCCGACTCCAAAACGGAGCGTTTGCGGTCAGCCTCTCCGCTGACCAATACAACCGTAGCTTGCTTACCTGTCCAGCTCGGCACCAGGGCGGGGTGGAAATATGGACCAGCCCTCTGGAGGATGGCCTTAACAGTTTCAGATAGGCTCATTCGGTGCCTCCTACCCGATCACTGAGCAGCTCTGGAATCCCGGCCCGCGGGTCGCCTGCTCTGGCGCCCCTATCCAACCGTGCCACTCGCGTCCACAACCTCGGACTCTTCCACCCTGGGCGCCCAGACGCTGGAGTCCTTCAAACGGGTGAAGATTCAGCTGTGCGTGCACAGCTCTAGCTTCCAACCCTGACTGCCGCTCCATCCCACCACTCCCCGGCCTCAGACTAACAGCCCTGAAGTCGCAGAATCCACCAGACAGAGCCATCGGCTTCCAGAGTCAAATTCCAGGCGCGGAGTTTTGTCAGACCAAAGCTAATGCAAAAGGGTTCTTTCAGCATAGCCTATCCTGAATTGAACTCCCCACCTCCCAGCCTTCTCATGAAGTCCCTCCAGGTAGGTTACCACATTGGTTTAGTTGCCGAGACCAGAAACCTGGAAACCATCCTAGATTTCCTCCCTGTTCATCTTAACTCCTCCTCCAATGGAAATTCACCAAGACCTGTCAATTTTTCATTAATGCTTCAAGAACTCTCTCCTATTATCCCATTCCTGGACATCAATTGTAAAGCTCCCCGTTACGCTATGCCTTGCTTTAAGAAAAAGGTTACAAATAAATTATGACTATGAGTCTTACCATTTAGAATTTTTATTTTACATTTATCCAAAGTGTAGGTTTACATGTATGCAGATGTATTTCACTCGTGCTTTACATGAAAAGGAAAATACAAGCCTGTACCAGTATACCTACTACTTCACATTCAGAGACTTGACTCTTTCTCAGTCATGTTTTTGACTCCGTTTTAGATGTCCACGAGTTTCCACATGTTGTAGCCCTCTGTGCATGCCGTGAAGGACTCTGATAATACAGCATTTGCTAAGACTGTTCTGTCTTCCTAGCCTTGGACACCTTTTTTTGCAACTTTTAATGCTCCAGAACAGGTATGACAAATATACTATGACTTCTGCCTAATAGCTATAGTGAAACATTACGATTAAGGAGATGTTAAAATGCCAAAAGAAAGAAAAAAGCAAAACAAAATGCCCCCTGGAATCAATGAAATATAATATTCTGCTTCCAGTCTTGCTGTCCCTCCGATTCATTCTATAAAACCACCAGGGTGATCTACCCAAATATCACCACTCTGCTTAAAATCCTGAATTAATCACTCATAAAAACACAGCATCAATCATATGTGTTTATCCCATCCTTGTTCTAAAACTACATCAAAATAACAACTTCTAAAAATTGAAAGCAACTCACTCTCAAAGACAAAAAAAAAGTGTACTTGTGATAGGGAAAGCCTGTAATTACAGCAACTGAGGAGGCTGAGACAGGAAGATCACAAGTTCAAAGCCAGCTTCAGCAATTTAGCAAGGCCCTAAGCAACTTAATGAGAACCTGTCTTAAAACTAAAAAATAAAAAGGGGGCTGGAGCAGTGGCTCAGCGGTTACAGCACTGGCCTGGCATGTGTGAGGACGCAGGATTGAACCCCAGCACCTTGTATACAATGAAGTGTCAGAGCAAAAAAAGACACATGAAAACCTAAATAAACTTGATTTTTTTTTCCTCTCTCTCTCACTGTCCCTCTCTTTAAAAAAAATAAAAATAAAAAAGGCTGAGGATGTAGCTCAGTGATAAAGTGTCCATGAGTTCAATCTCCGGTGCCAAAAAAAAACAAAAACAGAAAATGAGAGATGCTCCTGGCAGTCTGAACATTTAAGTATCCCTACCAACAATCCCTGAAAAGTTTTTTTAAAACTAGTTTAAAAAAATAATAAAACAGGCTGGAGTGGTGGCTCAGTGGTTACGGCAGTTACAGCGCTTGCCCAGCATGCACGAGTACGTGGGTTCAAACCCCAGCACCCACATACACAACAAAGTGTCTGAGCATCAAAAGTCACACAAAAAACTAAATGAAAATTGATTCTGCCTCTTTTCCTCTCTCTTAAAAAAAGAAAGAGAGAGAACCTATAAGAGCTTTGAGGAGGGGCTGGAGAGGTGGTAGAGCGCTTGACTGATATGCACAAGGTCCCAGGTTTGATCCCCAGCACCACATATACAGCTAAAAACAAAAAAGCCAGATGAAAAAATCAGTAAAATTGACTCTCTCTTAAAAAAAAAAGCTATGAGGAGTTATGAATTTCAAGAACTAACAAGAAGCCCTGAGAAGAATGCCCTGGGAAGCTGGGCGTAATGGCACATCCCAGGGATTCTGGATGTTGAGACAGGAGGATAGCAAGTTCAAGGTCTCCCTGAGCAACTTAGGCCCTGTCTCAAAATACTGGTTAAAATAAAAAATAATTTTTACAGAAGACTGGAGATGTAGCTCAGTGGTAAAGCACTCCTGAGTTCAATCCCCAAACACCCCCCCCCAAAAAAAGAATGCCCTGGGGAGACTGAAGTTTATTGCTATGGATTGAACTGTGTCTTCATGACATTCCTATAACATTCCTAAACCCCAGTATTTCAGAATGTAACCTTTTTTGGAAATGGGGTTGTTATAGATGTAATTAGTTAAACTGAGGTCATGACTGATATCCTTATAAAATGGGGAAATTCAGACCCAGACATAAACACAGGAAGAATGCCATGTGAATATGAATGCAGATATCAAGGTGATTTATCTGTAAGCTGAGGTACTCTAAAGACTCCCAGCAAATCACCAACAGCTAGGACAGAGATTCTCCCTCATAGCCCTCAGAAGGCACCAACCTTGCTAACTAACCCTTTAATCTATGACCTCCAGCCTCAGGAACAATGAGACAAAAATTTCTGTTATTTAAACCACCCAATTTATGGTCCTTTGTTAGAGCAGACCTAGCAACCTAATGCAACTGTCTTCAACTAGCATATGTGTCATATACCAAACACTAAGAAACATTATACACACACACACACACACACACTACACATATATGTGTGATAGGTGGTAGAAATATCAAAGGGCCCTGTGAGTGTGCAAAAGTGTTTGATGTTATAGAAACCACAGGAGTAAATAAATACAAGTGTTTCTTAGAGTATAAATAACCCTATGGAGAAAAATAGAACGTTGCTTTTCTGAGACCACAGGTGCAGAAGATGGAGTTAATGATATTCCTCAGTCCATGACACTTTATCTGTCCATATCCTTGGAAGGACCCAGCCTCTATTCCTTTGTTTATTCCCTTTCCCCACCATATAAAACATTCTAAATTGATAATCATCCTTTTGTTTGGCAAATGTGCTTTGTTCTTGTGCATGTTATAATTTGCATAAATATTATTTCAAATTGTGTTCCTTTTTCCACTCTACATTGTTTGAAAATCAAATAATCTGAAAATAATCTTTGCTTCCATTTCTCATAGTTTTTTCTGAAAAATAGCATTGAAAACCAAATAGTACTAAGTAGTGCTAAGTCAAACCACAGAATTATAGTGGGCATTATTGTCTTGTTCCTGATCTTAAAGAGTAAAAACCATTAAATATATGCTGTTAATCTCCAGTATATAATCCTTACCAAATTAAGGTAATTTCCTTCTGTTCCTCATCTAACTTTTTTTAAAAATTTATTTAATTAAAGAGAGAGGGACAGTGAGAGAGACAGAGAAACAACTTTATTTAGGTTTTCACATGGCCTTAGTTGCTCCAACACTTAGTTGTGTACGTAGTGCTGGGGTTTGAACCCGGGTCCTCGTGCTTGCCAGGCAAGTGCCTGGCAAGGTACTGGGGACCTAACCTAGGGGATCTCTATCACTGAGTTGTACACGAAGCCTATTTTATTTTTCATTTTGAAACACGGTCTTTTTTTTCTTTTCTTTTCTTTTCCTTTGGTACTGAGGATTGAATCAAAGAATACTTTACCACTGAGCTAAATCCTCAACCCTTTTTATTTTCTATTTTGAGACAGAGTCTCACTAAGTTGCTAAGGCTGGCCTCAAACTTCACAATCCTCCTGCCTCAGCCTCCCAAGTATCTGAGATTAGGTGTGTGCCACTGTGCATGGATTTTTAAAAAAATCCTAAATAGGCAACTCGGGAGGCTGAGGCAAGAGGATCTGAAGTTCAAAGCCAGCCTCAGTAATTTAGTGAGGCCCAAAGCAAGTTAGTGAGACCCTGTCTAAAAAAAAAAACAAAAAAACAAAACAAAACTGGGGGCTGGAGCGGTTCAGTAGTAGAGCACTTGCCTGGCATGCATGAGGACCTTGGTTCAAACCCCAGTTCCACATACACAACCACAAGTATCAGAAAAACAAAAACCAGACACACACAAAAAAAAAGTGTTTTTTTTTTAAAGAAAGAAGTGAGAGAGAGAGAGAGAGAAGCAAGTTTTTTTAGTTTTTCAAGTAATCTTCATTACTCAGACACTTCGTTGTGTATGTGGGTGCTGGGGTTTGAACTCACGTACTTGAGCATGCCAGGCAAGAGCCGTAACTGCCAAGCCACTGTTCCAGCCCCAGATTCTTTCTCTTTAAAAAAGTGGGGATGGGGAAGGCTGAGGATGTGTCTCAGAGATTGAGTGAGCCTGGTACCAAAAAGAAAAAAAAAATCCTAAAAAGAAGTTGAATTTTTAAAATTTTCTTCTTTTTTATTTTTTGGTACCAGGGATAGAACCCAGGGCCCTTAACCACTGATTCACATCCCCAGTCCGTTTTATTTTTTGAGACTGGGCCTTGCTAAGTTGCTGAGGCTGACTTTGAACTTGCATTTCTCCTGCCTCAGTGTGCACCACCAAACCTGGATTATTTTTTACTTTGAGACAGGGTCTCCCTAAGTTTCTGAGGCTGGCTTCAAATATGTGATTCTCCTACCTCAGGCTCCCAAATCGCTGGGATATGACACCATGCCCTGCCATAATATATTTTCATAGATATACATCAATTCATTTCTCCAAAATCTACTTATTTAATAAATACTTATTAATCTAACTTCACCTTTATTGAGCACTTTTATTAAGAAAAAGTTCCAGGGGTTGGGGATTTAGCTCAGTGGCAGAGCTCTTGCCCAGCACACGCAAGGCCCCTAGTCCTCAGCCCTTAAAAAAAAAGAAAAAGTTCCAATATTCCAACAAAGACATAAAATATTGTGGTAGACTGTATGTATTTGCCAACACTTTCTTATATCCCTGTTACTACTTGCTGCTTCCCTGATAAAATACAGAATTCATTTCCTTACCTCCTTGAATATGGGCTGGTCATTGACACTTTGACCAACAGAATGTGACACAAGTGACACTAAGACTTCCTGGCATTAGTCTAACAAGCCTTGCAACTTCCATATTTGCCCTGGGATCAAGCCTCTACCTAAAGAAATCTGGCTAAACTGAACAATAAGACCATGTGTAAAAAGAATCTCAGTCACCTCACTGAGGCAGCAAATGAGCAACGACATTTTGGACATGCTACCCTCAGACAAATGAAAAGCCGAATACACTTGTGATCCACCCCAAACCACAACAAATTAACCAGCTGACCCCAGATAATCCAGAGAATATGAATTAATGAATTGTCTTAAGGGTGAAGTGTTTTGTATTAATAATAGATCATTAAAATAGTAGTTCAAGAGGCTGAGGATTGAGAGTTCAAAGCCAGCCTTAACAACTTAGTAAGGCCCTAAGTAACTTAGTGAGACCCTGTCTCAAAATAAAACATTAAAAGGGCTGGTTAGGGCTGGAGCTGTGGCTCGGTGTTACGGTGCTTACCTGGCATGTGCAAGTACACGAGTTCAAACCTCAGCACCATGTACACAACTGAGTGTCTGAGCAACGAACACCATGTTAAAAACTAAATAAAAATTGATTCTCTCTCTCACTGTCCCTCTCTCTCTCTCTCTTTTTTTTTTAAAGAGAGAGGGACAGTGAGAGACAGAGAAAGAGAGAAACAACTTTACTTTTTCACATGGCCTTAGTTGCTCCAACACTTAGTTGTTTGTGTACTTGGTGCTGGGGTTTGAACCCAGGTCCTCGTGCTTGCCAGGCAAGTGCCAAAACCGCTGAGCCACCACTCCAGCCCTGTCCCTCTCTCTTTAAAAAAAAAAGGGGGGGGGGGGCTGGTGATGTGGCTTGATGGCTAAGTGCCCTGAGGTCAATCCCTGTTACCAAAAATAAATAAAATAAAATAGAAAATCACCTGAGGAATTTTAAAATTAGAAATTACCCAGGGACTGGAGAGGTGGCTCAGCAGTATTGTGCTTGCCTGGCATGCATGAGGACTCAGGTTCAAACCCTAGCACCACGTACACAACTAAGTGTCAGAGCAATGAAAACCAGATGAAAAACTAAATAAAATTGATTCTCTCTCCATTTAAAAAAAAAATTACCTAGGCTGGAGTGGTGGCTCAGCGGTTTTGGCGCTTGCCTGGCAAGCACAAGGACCTGGGTTCAAACTCCAGCACCATGTACATAACTAAGTGTTGGAGCAACGAAGGCCATGTGAAAATCTAAACAAAGTTTCTCTCTTTCTCTGTCTCTCTCACTGCCCCTCTCTCTTAAAAAAAAAAATTACCTAAAATTAGAGAAGTCATACTTTGAAAAAGTAAAACTAGAAACAATCTAAATGTATATCAAAATGGGACTGGTATGGTGCACAATGTGAATATATAATACAAACTCCAAGTTTTGGAGTTTGATGGGGGAGGCATTTCTAGGGACTGAACCCAGGATATTGCCCATGCCAGAAAAGCAGTCTACCATTGAGCTACATTGCCAACCTTTTTTGTTTTCTTTCTTTTTTTTTTTAAACCTTGAGACAGGGTCTTGCTAAATTCCCCACACTGGCATCGAACTTGTGACCCTCCCACCTCAGTCTCCCAAACGGCTGGGATCATAGATGGGTGCCACTGCACCTGGTAAAATCCCACTTTTTAAATGCAGATAGATAATATAAGCTATGCATGCATAGTAAATGTCAGAAGATAAAGAAGGCAGTTGAGGGCTGTACTGGAGGAGGGGAAAAAAGAAGATAAACAGTTTCCAAGAAAACTTTCCATTTGATTACCTTTTGTAATTTTTAGATTTTACATTGTGTGTTTAGATCATTTTTAATTATTAAAAACAAAACCAAAACATGGTTGGGGATACAGCTTAGCAGTGGAGCACTTGCATGATAGCACACATGAGGCCCTGGGTTCAAACCTGGGAAAAAAATGTTAAAAAACCCACATGGATACCCAGAACTCTTCTCTCTACTGATCACAATCCCTAGGCACTGGGACCAGGCTGCGTGGGTGTGTGTGTGAGCACAGAGGATCAAACCCAGGGTCTCTGCGTGCTAGGCAAATGCAACATCTCTAATGCTAGGCCAGTGTTCTACCACTGAGCAAAACCTCCAGCATGGGGACCAGGCTTTTGAAATGTTAAACTACTCAGATAATTCTGATGATCAGTCAGGATTTGTGTCCCCTATCTATACTATTTACACGGTACTGAATTACTCATATTAAAATTCAGAGAATAGGGGCTGGTGCGGTGGCTCAGCGGTTATGGTGCTTGCCTGGCATGAGCAAGTACACAGGTTCAAACCCCAGCATCCACGTACACAACTAAGTGTCAGAGGAACGAAAGCCATGTGAAAAACTAAATAACAATTGATTCTCTCTCTGTCCTTGTCTCTTTAAAAAAAAAAAAAAAAAGGTAGGGGGAGGATACTTTACTTTTTTGTTTTTCCTATAATTCCCAGAGAAATTACCTAGTAAATTTTTTTCATAAGAATAATGAAGAACTATATTCCACTTTTCTATTATATCATTTCAGTGTGGAAGGGTTTTTAGAAACACTTTCAACATTCATGGTATTATTGAACAATTAAAAATTATCGCTTTCAAGGGGTTGGGAATATAGTGTAGCAGTAAAGCACTTGCCTAGCATCTGTAAGTCCCTGGGTTCAACCCCCAAACACACACACACCACTTTCAAAATTCACTCCATACTGACCATAAACTAGTCTCACAAACTTTTTTTTTTGTCTTGGGTACCAGGGATTGAACCCAGGGGTGCTTAACCAATGAATCACATCCCCAGACCCTTTTAACTTTTATTGAGACACAGTCTCACTAAATTGCTTAGGGCCTAACTTGTTGAGGCTGGCTTTGAACTTTCGATCCTCCTGCCTCAGTTTCCTAAGTCACTGGGATTACAGGCATGCACCACTGTGTCCAGCACAACTTTTTTTTTTTTAAAGGTCACAGTTATAGATCATAAGAGCAAGTAGTGAAGTAGAAACCTAAGACCCGGGGCTGGAGCGGTGGCTCAGCGGTTTCGGTGCTTGCCTGGCAAGCACGAGGACCGGGGTTCAAACCCCAGCACCACGTACACAACTGAGTATTGGAGCAACGAAGCCCATGTGAAAAACTAAATAAAAGTTGTTTCTCTTTCTCTGTCCCTCTCTCTAAAAAAAAAAAGAAAGAAACCTAAGACCCTTCAACGCAGAGAGAAGACAGATACGGTGGCACACACTCATAATTGCAGCTATTTGGGAGGCTGAGGCAGGAGAATTTGAGGCCAGCCTTGGCAACTTGGCAAGACCTGTCACAAACAAACAGGGCTGGAGATATAATTCACTGGTAGAACAGTGTCCCTGTTTAGTACAAAAAAAAAAAAAAAAATTGGGGTGGGGGACAGGACAAACTTCA
>PVKS010023104.1:0-32785 GCA_004027875.1 Aplodontia rufa
CCATGAAAAGGGCATCGCGCATCTGGACCTGAAGCCAGAGAACGTGCTGGTGGATGCCGGAGGCAACGTGAAACTCATCGACTTCGGTCTGAGCGCCAGGTACACGGCTGGGCAGAAGGTGAGAAAGCTGCGGGGCACTCTCTACTACATAGCCCCTGAAATTATTCAGTGCCCAGAATATGAGGGTCCCCCTGCGGACGTCTGGAGCCTGGGGGTCATTTTGTATTTTATGCTCACAGGGATACTCCCATTCATGGCGATCACCGCTACTGAAATGAAAGTTCTGATCGTTCAGGGAAGGTTTCACATTCCCCCGCACGTTTCCAAGGGACCCCGGCACCTCATCCGAAAAATGCTAGTGGTGGACCCCATGCAGAGGCCCACAGTACAGCAGATATTGGCACATCCGTGGCCGAGTCAGGGTGCGGGATCCTCACCCACTCATTCTAGTGAGGCACTCCCCAAACTCCCGGACCCCACAATTGCAACGATCATGTTTGACATGGGGTACGACCCCTATAACACCTGGTTGTCCCTGGAAAAACGAAAATACGATGAGGCCATGGGTACCTACTTAATACTCCAGCACCAGATAAAACAGGGGATGGGCTGCAAGTTCCAGAGGAAGCCTGGGCATCGGAGGCTTGGAACATCACCAACCCCTGACGATTCTTCCAATGTGCGCCCCAAAAGAAGTGTCAGTGCGCCTGTGCTTTCCACCTTCCGCTCTCCCTGTGAGCAGAAGCTGCCTGAGGCCAGAGAGTTCCTGCGGAAGTGGGGTGCAAGTGCCAGCGTGCCTGCCATTCATCTCCGCTTCTTGCACGTGAGGACCCCCTCTTCCCGCTTCCAGCAAGTGAGGAGCCCCACTCCCGGCTTCCTGCAAGTTGGGACCGCTACTCCCAGCTTCTCCAGCTTCCTGCAGGTCAGGACACCCACTCCCACCATTGACTCCCAGCATGAGCCTGAGTCCCCCAGGCCCAAACCCTCGCTGATCACAGCAGATGGCGGCACATCCTTCCAAAGTACCTCTACAGGACAATCTGATGGCAATAGCAGGGGTTGGAAGGGGGTGAAGAGGAGGATCGCCACCTGCATCCAACAACTGTGTTGCTGTGTGCCATGCTTTCCTGGGCAGGCATTCAGAAACAGGGTGGCACCAATGGGAGGAGGACAGAGACCTGTCAGGTTCCAAAACCGAGTGGCTCCAGCATAGACGCAGAGAGGAGACAACAATGGCCAGCGAGAAGAACCTGAGCGCTCAGAATCTTGACATCAAGGCACAGGCATCCTCCGGCTAAGGACTCAAATAGCTCCAGGAGCTAGGTGTGGAAACTGGCTCAGGCTTCACCATGGATTCCATCCAGGTGCGCATCTGGATCCACCAGAAGTAGACTCTGCCCCTACCTGCAAGACACATCACAGACTTTTTCCTGGGACAATTCCCCTTGCCCTGCTCTGCTGTCTTTTCTCCCAGGCTTCTGGGATAGCAGAGATGGTTCTTAATAAATTTCTATTTCTCACAAATTGTGTAGCAAAATTTGTTCCAAATATTTTTTAAGGCAAATTTGAAGAACGGAGTCCTCAGGGAAAGAACTTGAGCCCAGCAGCCATTCTCTCCATGGCCTGGATCGCTAGGCCCCTCCCCCTCCTTTTCAGTGTAGATTCTCTCCTTGATGAGCAGAGCCTCCCCTTGAGTCAGTGTAGACTTGATTCGTTATGAGCTGGTTGCTTTGGTTAGATGGAATCCTTTGCCTGTTTTCAGGCCCCCCTCCCTGAGGAATGAATTGGGTAGGTGGCAGCTTTTGGAGAAGACACCTCCAACAAGGCATTTAAGACCCCAGAAGTTTCTATGGCATCTCCATAATCACATGTACTGGGAAGGTAAGGACTAGGTCAGTGGGCAAGGGCCGGTCTGCCTGCATCAGTGGCTGGGTGCTTCACCACACACCATCTGGCCTGCCCTCTCAGAAGCTCCTCCTGGTCACAGCTAAAGGTAACCGAGAGTGAGAAGGTGACATTTTGAAAGTTAAGATGTTAAACCATCTTATACTCTTTACATAAAAGCAAAGTGGACCACTGTATAATTCTGTCCCATTTCTTTTACCTTTGGGTTCTGTTGACACTGAATATTAAAAAGTGAACACAAATAAAATGCTCAGCTTCGAATGAGAGGCTTTGGGCATCTTCCGGCCCTGGAATCTCTGGGAGCCCCAACACTGGGACTCCCAGAGCTGCCCTGGCAGCCTCTTCCTGTCTTTCCTCCCCGCCCCCCTTTCCTCTTAATGATCAGAAATGGAGACCTTGTAAGAAAAAATGTACATCCCATTTGTCATTTTAATAGTTTCCTATTTTTGAGTCAAGAAAAACGTTTTGAAGTAAAATTAATGTATCATGGTGTTATATATTATTTGTACCAGTTTGAAGATAAAATAATAAATATGTTCATGTAAGATAGCTTCCCCAATTGAATTTCCAGAACCAGAAAATTGTTCTCAATATGTAAAAAAGAGATGTGAGAATTTGTGTGGCATTTAATGATTTGAGCATTTTAAATAATTTAAAAGTTTTATATTCCAATTTTTAAAACCCTTAGTCTTAAGGCTCCATTGTAGCAAAAGGTTTCCAAGGATCTCCTGAAGAATTGGTAAGAAGGTAGCATTACAATAGGCCACATGTTGAAAATGCTGTGTGCTTATCAAGCTCATGGTCACGGAAATGGCAATTAAACTCTAAAAATGGTGAAAGGTTTTGTTTGCTAAGAATTCCTCATTAACACTGAAAACTGGAGCTAGATAGGCTAAAATCCATGCTTTCAGCTCCTTGCACCTTATTTTCACAAATGTGAAATGTGGACAGTAGTTGGTCCTTCATAAAGGAATAAAGGTCCAATTTAATTTATAAATCGGACACTGCTCAGACTCATGCTTGCCACCAGCCCATAAATATTCATGCACATATAATTTAATGAATAAACCAACTTTCATTATCATACTGTTTTCAAAGTAAGGCCTGGTTTCAGGAAGGTCTCAAGTTTAACTAAAGCTACCTTTATGAGATGTGAAAAATAAAATTTTCTTTCCTGACATGTCATAATTCCTAAACATATGGTCATGTTAATATGATCAGAATCATTGGAGATCTAAGATGATGTGAGGTATTTTAACCATAAGTAGGAGTTTTTCAAAGCCATTTGGTGAAATGAATATGAAGTTGTATTAAAGATGAGTAAATGCTGCAAAAGCAGACTGTGTCCTGAAATATTTTGATGATATCAGGAGAAAAGTTAAGAAAGGTGTGTTTAGGATGCAAATTTAGAAAAACAGAGTGAAGGGTTAGATTGCAGCTTGTCTGGGTCCTAAGGTATCAATAAACCCAAAGGCTTTGGTCCTGGGCTCCATGCAGTGCTGCACTCAACAAAGAACCTTCACAGTCTGGGCGAAGGTGGCAAATAGCAGAGGGGCAGCCTGGGAACATCTTAGTGGCTCAGCATCTTTCTGCCTTGCATACGTGACTGGGAATTGGAAGCAGATGGAAGTCTTTTCTCCTGTGATAACAGTGTAGCCTTCTTTGTAGAGTTTTAAAGTAGAAGTCACTCTTCTAAAAATAAACCACAGCTGTCTTTAGGAGTCACTGGCCATGCTGTGTATATCATGAGTGTCCACTTTCAAAGACAGGGGCATGCATTCCAACATGATTCGGTCTCTACCTATTTTCAAATGTTTGTTAATCTGATCCTCATGGGACACTGTGATTTCTGTTGATACACTTCTATGCCATCCACTCAATCTTCAAACTTGTGTTCCTTAAAATACCCAGTTACTCCCAGTTGCTCTAAGACTAAGTACAGTTGGAAAATTCTTAGATTACTTTCTTGGAGAATTACCATTTATCTCCCTGTTTAGACAATCAGCATCTTCCAAACTTATCTGTCACCATGTAAAACCAAGGAATATTTAGCAGTACTAATGTCTAGGACACTTGATACTTAAGTTCAGGATTGTTACATTGATTAAAATAGACTGCACATCATTTCTAATGCCTAAAATGTAATAGGGGCTTACTAAAGGTAAGCAGTGATTATCATCAAGCTTAGTTAAAGGTCCCTGTGTATCCTGAGCAAAGCACACATAAGAAGACCATAACTGAATCTTCCAGCTGCTCCTGGGTGACACTATGGGAGTGGAGATGGTTGATACCATCCTTTTTCTATTGCATGGTAAGGAATTTGGGGCCCGTGGATGAGGTGCCATAAATCCAGGTAAGCACAGGTTTACTGGCCACCACTGACAGCATAAAGGGCACTCATATACATCAGTTTCTGGCAGGGTGGTGCATCCCACCCACCCATACAGTCCAAGGTGAGAACATCAGCTGAATCTGGACACACCTCTGGTTCTCATGAGTCCCTCTACATTGCTTTGATGTTCTGCTGGGCAGGACACAAGGTGTCATTGGAATCTAGGCCTTTCACATTGTGACATCATCAACTCCCTGGTGACAATGAGTCTCAAGTTCCAAGATCTCTGGGTCCCAACCCAAGGTCCTGGCACCCACCCAACTTATTTTCTAAAGATCCCTGATGAGGCTAAGAAATAGTCTATCACAGGAGTCCTTTAGCCCCAGACAACATGTCTCGAACAATCTGAATCCACAGAGAACTCGTACTTTTCCTCTGGCTCAGTCTTTTTCCAGAATACTGCTGTATAATGGAAAAAGCTTTAAGGCCAGTGGACAAGATCCTAAGAAGACAGAGTGCTTATCGGGTGGGTGGAAGCTAGGCCTGTTTTTCTGCACCCAACTGCTTTTCCCTGAATAGAACAGGGGTTCTGTTGATGTTCAGAACATTATGAAGGCTACCTGCCACTGGTCCAGACAGTGCCAAGGGTTCCTCTCTCAAAATTTTCACAATCCATGGTAAGCACTGAACTCAGGAAAGAAGATAGAGTTTTCTTGCCAACATGTTGCCAGCATATTCCAGGCGTGATGGGGAGGTTAGAGACCTTATTCTCACAAAAGTGAATGATATATGTCAAAAAAATGATTTCCAAAGGGTGATGAAATTAATTAAGATAACATTGCCTTCCTTGGGGATTCTAGGTTGCAGTTTCTAACACTTAGAGGTGAAGTGTTTTAAAAATGACTGTAAAACTCTCACCATCAAGGTGTGAGGTTTATGTCTCCTGCCTGGAAACCTGGACAGACTAGTTAACTACTTCAAACAATATAATATGATGGAGATAGTACTATGTGACCACCAAGGCTGGGTCATAATAGGCAACAAGGCTTCTGCCTTGCCCACAGGAACCCTCGCACTGGAGCCCGAGCTGTCATGTTATGAGTTCAACTCTCCCAAGGCTGCCGTGTTTGGGGGAAGCAGAGCTGCACGTAGAGGACTCATGTGTGCACTCTGATTCACAGTCCAGCTGAGCTCACTATGCAGGTCGATTCAGCCCAGGTGCTGGACATGTGAATGTAGACTCCCAATGATTCTAGTCCCCAGCCATCATGTCCCCATGAATCTTCCTAGATGAGATAACAAAGAACATGAGGCAGAGGCCTAATTTCCAACCCAACAGAACCTGTAACCATAGTTCATGTTACTACTAAGTTTAAAGGCATTTTGTTATTCATCAATAATATCCAAAACAGATTTTGAGTGGAATCCACTTCCATTCCCATAGTGGAAAAGCTAATATGCTTGAGGAAAAGTACATCTGTTTATTCCAGTTTATGCCAAATAATGCTTTTAAAGGATTAATGCTTTGCAGTATAACATATAGTGGCAGGTTTTATGTTGAAGGCATTTGTAGTTTAGTTCTTTGAACAAAACACTTGTGAAAAAACGCGTATTTTTTTCTATCATGAGAGAAACAGTATTCCAAGTACAGTATTAAAATAGGTTAAATGAGTGGGGATTTTTAGACACAAATATTTTAATGTGCAAAAATAGGTATTTATTTGCTGGAAGATAACAGAAATATACAGTTACAATTTATTATATGGATTAGGAACTGCTTTAGCTCTTTACATCCTTGTATCCCTCCATCCATCCAACCATCCATGCATCCACCTTCTTGTGGATCCATTCATCTACCCACCAAATCAGCCAACAAACCAATTAAATAAACAATATTAAGTGAAAAACTTCTAGGTGTTAAGTTCTGTACTAGGCTCTGGGCATCCAAAGTTAAATAAGATCCACTCCCTATTCTAACTTAGTTCACCAGCTAGGAGAAGAGCTTATAGCTTAGAAGTTTTGGCTTTGTGTGGGGTTTTGCTGTTTATCATTGTTTCAAACATGAAAACCTTTCTCTAGGCCTATGTCTTAGTCATTAGCTAATTTCCATGTGTGGCATGTTCCTGAGAATATAACCCTTTATTGCCTGAAAATAAACAAGTTCTTCTGCTCAGTATATAGCTTAAACATATATATATATATATATGTATATATATATACATATTCTCTTGGCTCTGAGATGTCCCCCAAAAGCTCATGTGACAGTGCATAAATATTCAAGATACAATGATTAATTAGAGCAGTAATTAAATCCATTATTATTAATGCATTGATAATTTTTATGGATTACTGATTGGTAACTGTAGGTGGGTGGGTGCTCCTTCCCTCCTCTCCTATCTCCCTCCCTTTCTCCCTCTCTTGCTCTCTCCCTTTTCACTTCAGGTCCAGAGTAATGGACCTGAAACCATGAACCAAAATAAACTCCTCCTCTAAGTAGTCCTTGTTAGGTATTTGATCACAGTAACAAAAAAACTTGGAATTCCTCAGAATATACTCCATCTCATCTATTTTAATCTCATCACCTCTCCTCTTGGTTCATGTTGCTCACACCTGGTCATCTCTCTACCCTTCCTAGGGTTCCCCCTACTTTCCAGGAACCTTTCCCTTGTCGCTGATTAGCTCAAGCTCTTCTCCATGCAGTTTGTTTTCTTTTGTCTGCACTTGACTCTAAGTTCTGCATGGCTTTTTCCTTCTTCTTCATCACTATATCCCTATTTTTAGCACACTGCCTGGTTATATAGCATTCAATAATATCTTTGGATAAATAAGTGAATAAATGGGTAAATTAGGGGCTTATTCTTGGGAAATATATATTTGATAGGCTTCTTTAAACATGTGTTTTGCCCTCAAATTTATAACTTTAGCTGGGAATATAAGGGAGAACCATGGATTTAGTTACCCCACATGAGAGCAGAATGAAATACTACTCATTTATTCAGCAGCACAGAGTAGAGTAAATGACCACCATGAGATGGAACAACAAGGAAATGGGATCAATTACTGCTTTTGCAAGTAGCTGTCTATGCACACTTTGATCTCACAGATAAGGAAACTAAGCAAAGGGTTTGTCCAAGGTCCCCAAAAATGTTGGAAGCCAACAAGTGCCATGTAACGAGGCCCAGTGTTCCTTCTGTTTTGTCATGTGTCTGTAGTCCAGGAAAGTCTTTGCCCTGTGCCCACCATGTGCAGATGTGGGGCAACACCTCATGAGGATTACATGAGTCTGCAGCAGCGGTTTGCGGCCGGCCCCTTGCATGCAAGTGATCAGAGCAGCCACCTGCAGCCCTCATGACCAACCCATAAACCACTTATGAGCCTCTCCTTACCTGGTTGGATTGCCCACATGAACTCTCCCCCCACCTGCTGACATCTTCTCTCCCTATTGGCCCTGCCACTCTATATTACCATGTGCACTTCCTCAATAAAGGAGCTCTGGCTGCGACTGGTCTCCCTGACGCGTCTGATTGTCCTCCTATGGGGAGGGCTGGGAACAGGCAGTCAGCCAACCATTACCTCTCCCGGCTGCCTTGGTTGGGATGTGCCTCTCTCCTTTTCCCATGCGGGCCAGGGGGGACGTGAAGGGGTTAAAAATGCCAATAAGTGGTGCCTGAACAGGGACCTTGTGGAAGGAAGCTGTGAACCGAAGCCCTCAGTGAGCTGGGCTAATCGAGGTCAAGGTAATGGTATCCCTGAAAAGATGGGGCAATCTCACTCTAAACATGATGACCCGGCGATGAAAGCGCTGGGATACATGCTTAAAAGCCGAGGCCTGGAAGTCTCTGATACGCAAGCCGAAAAGGCCTGGGATACCTTGATTTGGGCAGCCCCCTGGCTCCCCGACTCTAACTTGTTTAGATTGGTCCACGTGGGATCCGAAAGAGAGAAATTAGTTTAGGAGAGGACCCTCAGCTGGGGGTTTATCCTACCCTATCTGCCCTCAAAGTCTGCTTCTCCCCGAAACGGCCCCAGGAGGCCCCCCCCAAGACAGACTAAGGGATCCCCATCCTATCTTCCTGCCCCCACCAAAACTGCAAGGTTGTCCTGTCCACCGCACTGGACGACATTCACCGAGGAGACTCCAGCCTGTCCCTCCAAACCCTCTAAGGAGATAAATCTGAGAGAAAACTCCCCTGACCCTTTTGATGAGGTCTTCGGGGTCACCCGACCTCCCTTTTATTAGCCGGGTTCCCCTTCAGTGCTGCTGCCATCTTGTAATGGTGGTGACAGGAAGGGGACGCTGCCACCACCTTGTGATGGTGGTGGCAGGAAGGGGACACCAAAGTTGTCACTATCTTAAAATTGACCATCAGTCTCAGACCCCAATCTCAGCCCCAGAGGCCAACTCCCTTTGCCACTCTCCCATGCCTTTCCGGTAAATATTAATCCCTGAGGCAACAAACCTGCCGCTTGGTACCCATGGGAGGCTCAAGACCTGAAAGAGCTCAAAAAGGCTGTTTCAGAGGACGGGCCTAACTCCCCCTGGGCAGATTCCAGGGCCTGGCTCATCAGCAATCTACTACCCAAGACTGGAAAGGCTTAACCAAAGCTATTCTTCCGGGGCCTCTGTACCAGAAACGGTGCGCTTTCTTGAACGAGGAACGCCATGCCCAAGCTGATAGAAATCAGACAGCCAACCCCCCGGTGCCCATAACCTATGGGATGCTTTCCAGGAACTTCTGACCAGTACTCTACCAGGCTCCTACAAGCTGCCCTGCTCACCCCTTATCAGGAACAGGTCCGCACCCTAGGGTTGTCTGCCTGGCAAAAACTGGAGGAGTGGCCTTCGGAGTCCCCGGTCACCAGTGTAACCCTGAAGGCCAGTGAGGACCTGGCCACTTTCATTGAGAGGGTAGAAAGGAGCCTCCAAAGGAAGTTCCCACCTGGGCCTCTGAGAGACCAGTTTGTTAAGATGTTGGTCTGGGCAGGAATGACCACTCACCACAAGCTGGCTTGTGCAGGGATGAAAGACCAATCGATGGGACGATGGATTGTTGCCACCAAGGATGTGGGCACACAAGCTCATCAATCCCAGGCCCTTGATGCTGCCTTACAGACTCAAACTGCCTCACTCGCGGAGGCACTTACATCTGCCTTCCACATTATGGGATCCATGCAAAAGGGAGCTTATTATGGGTGTGGACAGGTGGGCCATTTTAAGAGAGAATGTCCCACACATGGGATGGGACAACAGGGCCCACAAGGTCTCCCCCTCAATCCTTCCAAGGAGGCCATACTCCCCAAGGCAACTTGCCCTTGTTGCAAGAAGGGCAACGTTGGAAAAAGGATTGCGAATCGAGGTTTGATATTGAGGGCAAACCTTTAAATTGAATGAGGGGCATCCTCCAGCCCTGTCACCCAAAGGAGGCCACCTTCACTGTCCCCCCCCGGCACATTGGACAGTACCCATTGTACCAGGGATCAGACCTAAGATGGACATCTTTGTAGCAGGGAAGAAGTTTTGCTGCCTCATAGATACCGGGGCAGAAAGATCTTACAGTGTTGAGAAAGGAAGAAATCCCACCCCAATGGAAGCTAGTCCCTGGACATCAGCTATTGGGGGTGGGAGGAGGCACTGTGTCTGAGGAGACCAAAGATTGGCTCCCTTGGCAAGACATAGATGGTAGCAAAGGGGAGGTGCGACCCCTGGTGGCTTCCGGCCTGACTGGTAACTTACTAGGTCAAGATATATCGGGGCAGTCTGAGGTCTGCATCACCACAGACCATAAAGCCCTCTTTGAGGTTGTATTAGGGAACGAAGAGTAACAACAACAATTCAACCTATCAGGCCGATTTAGCAGCTATAGAGGAGACCCCCTATTTGAGGCCACAAGGCAGGGGGTCTCTGCCCCTCGCGCACAGCTGCACCCCCTATCCTAAGGGCCACTGCTCCTATGGTGCCTGCCATTCATTGGTTACCGGTTCCCCCCATATGGGTGGAGCAGTGTCCCTTCCCCTCAATCAAACTACAGAAGCTGGAAGAGATCATCTCAGAACAGGTGGAATTAGGACATATTCGGCCTTCCTTTAGTCCGTGGAACAGCCCAGTATTTGTAATACAAAAAGCCTCAGGAAAATGGACAATGCTGCAAGATGTGAGAAAGATTAATGAGCGAATGGTACCTGTAGGGGTGCCCCTGTGGGGATTCCCCTGGATCTCGGCAATTCCTCAGAATCTGTCGCTCATTGTTATTGATATCAAGGATTGTTTCTTCTCTATCCCCTTACACTCCTGAGATTGTGAAAAATTTGCTTTTTCTATCCCATTCCCTAATTTTCAAGGACCAGACCAAAGATATGAATGGGTGGTCCTACCTCAGGGAATGGCCAATAGCCCTGCCTTCTGCCAATCTTATGTATCACAAATCTTGTCCCCTCTTTTGGGGCATCCCGGAGTCACCCTGCATGTGTACATGGATGACATCATCCTGGGGGCGATTGACCCTACAATTCTTGGTGAGACCTATTAGGAGCTCCGAAACCTCCTTTGGCTTGGGGGATTACATGTCTCTAGTGATAAAGTACAAACCCTTCCTCCTTTCAAAGTTCTGGGTACAGAACACAAGTTGGGCTCCGCAAGCCCCCTTAAACCTCAACTAAAGTTCCAATCCTCATATGCCTTGGTGAAGTTACACAAGCTGCTGGGAGAACTTAACTGGCTTAGGCCCTGGCTCAAATATACACTGAAACATTGACCCTCCTGTTCGACCTGCTGAGAGACATGACCCCTACTGATACTGTTAGTGTAACCCCAGCTCACTGGCTGATATTCAGAAAAAATTCAAGATGCATTAAATGATGCTCTGAGCTGGCTCGTTACCAACCCAAACACCCACTCCACCTGTGAATCCTCCCTGGGACTCATTTACTCATGGCAGCTGTCACCCAACTGGGAGAGCCCCTTCAATGGGTGCATAGCGCCGTGGGAGGAGCCCCTAGAGTTTACTTCCAATTTGATCAGCTGGCCTATCTTGTGGTAAAAGGTAGGGAGACTACACAAAGATGTTACGGGCAAGACCACAATGCCTTGGTGGTCCCCTACCGGTTATCAGACTTTGATTGGGTCAAAAGAAATCACAATTGGGTAGCTTGTGCCCTTGAGGGTTTTTTGGGCCCCGTAGATTGCCATTTTGGGACCTCGCAATGGGTTACCTTTTTCTCTAAACTCCAATGGACCCCTCCCATGCTTTTCTCAACTAAACCTCTAGCAGGAGCCACCAATGTATTCACCGATGGAGGAAAGGAGGGATCTGCTCCAATAATTTACCCTACTCCTGCAAACCAAGATAAAAATAAAATCTTACATTATTTGAACCAGTCACAGGTTCTGCTCAATTCAAGGAGCTATATGCTGTAGCTCTGGCCTTAACCCATGTACAAAACCCCTTCAATTTGTTTTCTGATAGCCTATATGTGGTCAACCTACTTCCATCCTTCCTGCTAGCATACATAAAATTAGATAAAACCCCATTACCACTTTCATGATCCAGGTCTGATCCTTATTACAGGAGCAGACCAAACCCACCTTCCTACAACACCTCAGGAGACATCAGGGACTGCCTGGATTATTAGCCCAAGGCAATCACAGAGCTGATCGCTTGGCTACCTATGGGACCATGACAGCCATTATCCCTTTCCAGTGGGATTTCCTGTTGGCTCAAGGGCTCCATGAGCTCACCCACATGAACTGGAGAGGGCTACCTCAGAGATTTCCTCTGGTACCCATTAAAGACCTTAAAAAAATTTTAAAAACATGCAAGTCATGTATGCCCTTCTTACAAGTTCCCCCACTCCAATCTCCAGGGGTAAACCCCAGAGGCCTCAAGCCCAGTGCCCTTTGGCAAACAGATGTCACTCTTCACACTCCCTTTGGACAATTAAAATATATATTTATGTCCGTAGACACCTTTTCCCATGCATGGTGGGCTACAGCCCACGTGGGTGAAAACAGTATACCTGCAAGAGATCATTTTTTACAATGTTTTGCAATTCTAGGACTACCAACACAGATCAAGACAGACAATGGCCCCTGCTTTATAAGTAGAGCCACACAAAAGTTCTTCCAGCAGTGGAATGTTAAATACACCACAGGAATACCCTACAATCCAAAAGGCTAAGCTATTATTGAAAGATATAAGAAAACCTTAAAAAATCAATTAATAAAACAAAAAGTAGGAAACAATCCCCATGAACAGGTGCGAATAGCTATGCTTACATTAAATCTTTTTAATTTTTCCAAAGACCAACCCCTCACAGCTTTTCAGAGGCAATGGTTGGAACAAGCGCCCTATGTCAGGGTGGAGGTCCCATGGAAGGACTCCCTCACCGGGACATGGCGGGGCCCTGACCCCCTCCTTACTATGGGCAGAGGGTTTGGATGTGTGTTTCCTACTGGGGAACCAACCCCAATCTGGGTGCCAGCAAGAGATTTAAAGCATTGTTCAAATTCACCACCTGTCCCAAGAGAGCCCTCTCTTGAGGAATGAATTTTCTCCATCTCTCCCTTTTAGGAATGACACGACCCTTCTGGACAGTCTGCTTGGTGGTCTCCAGATCCCTAATTATTGCCCTCCTACTTTTCATTGTGTGCGTTGCTGTCTCTGCTGGCCTGGCCATGCTACACCCCTTGATAGCTCACAATGACACCTCATCGCCTTGACGTGATACTTCCCCTTCTGATTGGCGCTCTCTTGCTCGCAGAATCTTCCGGCCACCCCGATTGCCAGCAACTTTGCACGGGTTCTGGTGGTCAGTTTGAGGCTCAAACTGATGTCCATGCAGCCTGCTACGAGCAACATAAGGTCACAGTGTGCACCAGTTCAGGTAAGGAGTATTGGGTGGGAGAAGGCCTAACTCCTAAGCCTCGTTTCACTTGCCCTTGGAAGAAGGAAACATGGGTACAGGTAAAGAGCCAATATTAAAAAAAAAAAAAATACTGCTGGACCAAATTAGCTCAGGATTACAGGTCTGATGGGGGGGGGTTACAAGACAGTGCAAAGGAACAATTGGTCCATGTGGCAAAACAGGAACTGATTAGGTTACAAACCCCTCCCACTTACAGACCCATATTACTCCCTGGACCTCAAGGCCCTTTCCACCTAGACCCCGAAGCTCAGGATATATTAGAGTCGGCCCATCGACTCATTAATGAAACCAACCCCCTCTTGGCGAGAGACTGCTGGTTGTGCCTTAAAGCAGGAACTTTGAGAGCCTTAGCTTTTCCAATCAACTGGAATACAAGCCTCTCATTCTCTACCAAGTGCCATATCTCCCCCTGCGGTCAAGGGTGACTCTTTCCAGTTTTAACTTCACCTGCCTAATCAAAAATGACACCCTGCCCGTAGGAGACCTTAACCCTTCCTGGTGTGTCGGAAACCTAAGCCTTAATAATTCTAGGCAGTTGATCTGCCCCCCAATGGCACCGACTTCGTTTGTGGAGATATCGCCTATGCTGCTCTGCCTGGCAACTGGCCTGGCACTTGTACTGTTGCCCTCCTTCTTCCTCATGTTGGCATATTCCCCCATAATCAATCTTTGCCTACCCGATGGTGGACCATACAGTTGTCAGGCATCCACTAGCCCTCTCGGCTCTCCCCATGCTCTTGATGCTGGGAGTGGCTACAGGGGTAGGAACAGGTCTTGGGGGCCTTGGTCACTCCATCTCTGCCTATAATAAGCTTTCTGAGCAAATGATTGAAGACGTGCATCAAGTTGCTAATACTATTCTGGACTTGCAGGCTCAATTAGATTCCTTGGCTGCAGTGGTCCTTCAAAACTGACGCGGCCTAGACCTCTTAACTGCCAGGGAAG
Source organism: Aplodontia rufa (assembly GCA_004027875.1). Taxonomy (NCBI): domain Eukaryota; kingdom Metazoa; phylum Chordata; class Mammalia; order Rodentia; family Aplodontiidae; genus Aplodontia; species Aplodontia rufa. The sequence continues at coordinate 14,105 of PVKS010023104.1, forward strand.
GGGGGTTTGTTCTTGCAGGAGGAGTGTTGTTTCTATGCCAATCGTTCTGGCATCGTCCAGGATAAGATCAAAAGGCTGCAAGAAGACCTCGAGAAATGCTGCAAGGAGCTTCAGTCCAACTTCCTCTGGACCTGGCTAAATGGATGGCTTCCCTACCTCCTTCCTTTCTTGGGCCCCCTAATTACTACCCTCATTGCCCTGACCTTTGGCCACTGTGTGGTTAATTTGCTCCTCCGCTTTACACAAAATAGGGCCAAAGCGGTCCAAATGATGGTGGTCTGACAACAGTATAGGGCACTACAAAACCCTGATTGGGTCGAGCCCTGCTATGATCAATTATGATGTGCCATACTCACAAGGAGGCTTGTCCCTCTCCCCCCTCCCCAGGGCTAGCCTGCTCTTACAGGTAAAAATGCCTGAAGTGCTAGGGTGGTAGTCAATGACGGGTAAGACCCCCAAGGTGGGCACAACCTAAGACAAGCACACCCTCAAGTACGGCATATACCTGTCAATAAAACAAAAACGGGGAATTGTGGGGCAACGCCTAGTGGGGATTACATCAGTCTGAGGTGGTGCTTTGTGGCCGGCCCCTTGAGTGCACGTGATCAGAGCAGCCACCCACAGCCCTCATGACGGACCCCTAGACCATTTATGAGCCTCTCCTTATATGGTTGGATTGCCCACATGAACTCTCCCCCACCCCAGTCTCCTCTCCCTATTGGCCCTGCCACTCTATATTACCATGTGTACTTCCTCAATAAAGGAGCTCCAGCTGCGACTGGTCTCCCTGATGCGTCTGATTGTCCTCTTTGGGAAGGGCTGGCAATGGGTGATCAGAGGACCCTTACCTCTCCTGGCCGCCTTGGTTGGGGCGTGCCTGTCTCCTTCTCCCCTGTGGGCCAGGGGAGCTGCAAGGGAGCTAAAAACCCCAACAGCTCCATGAAGTAAGGGCCTAAGTGTTAGTCACCTTTAGTTTCCTGCTACCACTGTAGTACCTGACCTGGTTCTTCTGGCGTAGGAAGGCTGTCCTCCATCTGAGTTGTGGCCATAATTTTGAAGGAACAGAGAGAGAGATACAGGGAGAGAGGAAAGGCCATTCTGAATTGATAGCAAAGTCTCTAGGAAAAGTGAATTTCCCCAGAGTGTCTTCATGCACTGAGTGACCAGATGAATATATATCAGTTCCAGGGTCATAAGCTTCACGTTCACTGTGCGTGAAGATCATCAGGCACATGTTTACAAGTGTAGATTATTGCCTCACCTCCTCCTCCCTTATTCTGATTTCTAGGTCTGCGATTGGGCCCACAAATCTGTTTTTACAGGCACTCCATGTGATATTCTGACTCAGGTGGTCTACAGGACCCTTTTGAGAAACACAGGCCCCGAGGTTCTAGGAATACCTCAGGCACAGGATCCAGGGGAAATGTACAGACTCAGGCCCACACCATTCCCCACACAGGACATAGAGGGTGCTCTGCAGCTGCCTGTTTTTCTACAAGGCACAGAGAGCTGGGAGACCCTGGGAGCATCACCTTTCATCTCCCACCCATAGCCCAGACAATCTCCCACATCACCCAGACCACAGACACACAGAAGCACAATAATATGCCTCTTTTTCCAGAACACATAACAAATATTTGCTAGCCAGTTAGTTGGTTGCTCTGGGCTGTGGAGTAGGTACAGCATCCTAGATCTGGTGATGGCATGTGGCTCCGAAATACAGGATGTGGCTCTGGACTCATAGACCTCCAGCAAAGGTGGTGACCATGGTGAGAGCCACATCAAAATAATTCCTGGCTAACTTTAGGACTCCTATAGATTATCATTGTTGCTTTGACCTCACCAGAAACCTCACCATGTCCTTCATCAGGCCACAGACATGTACGGCACAGTCACCTATATCCTCCTAGATGAAGACTAGGAAAGTAACTTCCTTGCAAAGGGCCTGTTCCCCATCTTGTCATCATTCTCTGGGGCTTCTCTGCAATGACTCTCATCCAATGACTTTCAGAACTAAATTCTAGAACCAATTTGGCAGGTGCAAGCCATCTCTATCACACTCATATAACAAAGAATATTTGCTTCCCAAAAGATGATCATTTTTTATTTCTGCTCATTCCATTACTATAATTATACCCACACTGGATCGAATTCATTTTAATTTCAGAGGTTCCAGGTTATAACAGTGAGTCTCTAGTCTTTTCTTTAGCATTTAAATGAGTATATGGAGGGAAAATGAGCCTCTCAGAAATTTTTCTCCTACCACACCCTTTTTAAACTTGACTTTTTAACTGATCCTTTCTGGACACCTGTGAAACACCTTTTGTCTGAGGAGCATCTTGGAAGCAGAAAATCATAGAACATAAAGACCATTTTAAAGCTTCCTGGGTGATTTAAAGATGCAGCAAAGTTTGGGAACCACCACATTATTGGCCAGGTAATTCCCAGGGATCATTCCCCACTCACCCTCAGAAGAGATCTTGACTCTTCCAAGGGGCAGAGGGATTCATCCACCCTTTCGTAGCAATAGAAATTGGGGGACAAATTCAAATCCATTAAGTATTTATTGAGTACCAACTGCATGCCCTGCTCCATGCTGTCTCCTTCCTGTGCATTACCCTAGCTAACTTGAGAGGGATTCTTGAAACACACTCTAAAGGCAAATGCTATCTTGAGATTTAAGTGCAGTCTGAGCTTTATGTTCTATGAGAGGCTAATTCCATCTACACTGAACTAAAATAATGTATAAAAGCTTCATAGCTGCTAATTATTTATGATTATTTATGATTAGTGTAACGATAAAAGATGTGGGCTCATGAGCCAATCCAGTCTTGGTCTCAAAAGCTGTGGGACTGAGCACATTGTTTATCCTCTTGAGTCTCACTCTCCCATTCTCCAGTATCACACCATGGGGTTGTTTCCAGGATAAAATAAGGTGAAGCACCTAATGTGCACAGCACAGTGTCTTAAACACTGTGTAGTGCTTTTGGTTTTGTTGTTTTGAGGTACTGGGGTTGAAGTTTCAGGATCTGTCACATGCAAGGCAAGCACTCTGCTCCTGAGCTAAATCCCCAACTCAATGGTTATCTTTTATCATCATCACAGTCCTTATCTCCATTGTTAGTATTATGGCTCACAGCTTATGAATAGTGTTGAAAATGGTCCTCTGCTTTTCAGCCTTATGAACAAGGCTCATTTGTGCATTTCCTCTAATCCCTGTGTGTTCCTCTCACACACCTAAGATTAGTTGCAGCAATTCTTTTATTTATGAAGTTTATTTTAACTATAAAGAGAAACAGCTGTGTTCTGGCTTTGGCCCTTCCCAGCCACACTAAGGCTTGGTACTGAGCCATGTATCCCCTGTGGGAAGCACTGGAGACATTAATTTGGACCAGAGCATCTCAAAACTGCTAAGTATGTAAGACGCTTTTGATATGCTCTCTTCCTATTTACCTATGTGTTAATCTAAAGCTCTAGAGAGAGAGCATGGAGTTCCAAATGTCACCATTTGATTCTTTTTTTCGAGGTCAATAAAGATTTACTCTAAATCATTTTGGCTTTAGGACATTTTGTTAGAGCATTCATAATTATCAGATCCTGAACTCTTTGGAGGAATGGTTTCCTGGGACAGGGTTGACCATGCAGGAAAACAAATGACTGCATGTTGGGGGACAAGGAGACAGGCACGCCCCAACCAAGGCGGCCAGGAGAGGTAAGGGTCCTCTGATCACCCATTGCCAGCCCTTCCCAAAGAGGACAATCAGACGCATCAGGGAGACCAATCGCAGCTGGAGCTCCTTTATTGAGGAAGTACACATGGTAATATAGAGTGGCAGGGCCAATAGGGAGAGGAGACTGGGGTGGGGGAGAGTTCATGTGGGCAATCCAACCATATAAGGAGAGGCTCATAAATGGTCTAGGGGTCCGTCATGAGGGCTGTGGGTGGCTGCTCTGATCACGTGCACTCAAGGGGCCGGCCACAAAGCACCACCTCAGACTGATGTAATCCCCACTAGGCGTTGCCCCACAATTCCCCGTTTTTGTTTTATTGACAGGTATATGCCGTACTTGAGGGTGTGCTTGTCTTAGGTTGTGCCCACCTTGGGGGTCTTACCCGTCATTGACTACCACCCTAGCACTTCAGGCATTTTTACCTGTAAGAGCAGGCTAGCCCTGGGGAGGGGGGAGAGGGACAAGCCTCCTTGTGAGTATGGCACATCATAATTGATCATAGCAGGGCTCGACCCAATCAGGGTTTTGTAGTGCCCTATACTGTTGTCAGACCACCATCATTTGGACCGCTTTGGCCCTATTTTGTGTAAAGCGGAGGAGCAAATTAACCACACAGTGGCCAAAGGTCAGGGCAATGAGGGTAGTAATTAGGGGGCCCAAGAAAGGAAGGAGGTAGGGAAGCCATCCATTTAGCCAGGTCCAGAGGAAGTTGGACTGAAGCTCCTTGCAGCATTTCTCGAGGTCTTCTTGCAGCCTTTTGATCTTATCCTGGACGATGCCAGAACGATTGGCATAGAAACAACACTCCTCCTGCAAGAACAAACCCCCCTTCCCTGGCAGTTAAGAGGTCTAGGCCGCGTCAGTTTTGAAGGACCACTGCAGCCAAGGAATCTAATTGAGCCTGCAAGTCCAGAATAGTATTAGCAACTTGATGCACGTCTTCAATCATTTGCTCAGAAAGCTTATTATAGGCAGAGATGGAGTGACCAAGGCCCCCAAGACCTGTTCCTACCCCTGTAGCCACTCCCAGCATCAAGAGCATGGGGAGAGCCGAGAGGGCTAGTGGATGCCTGACAACTGTATGGTCCACCATCGGGTAGGCAAAGATTGATTATGGGGGAATATGCCAACATGAGGAAGAAGGAGGGCAACAGTACAAGTGCCAGGCCAGTTGCCAGGCAGAGCAGCATAGGCGATATCTCCACAAACGAAGTCGGTGCCATTGGGGGGCAGATCAACTGCCTAGAATTATTAAGGCTTAGGTTTCCGACACACCAGGAAGGGTTAAGGTCTCCTACGGGCAGGGTGTCATTTTTGATTAGGCAGGTGAAGTTAAAACTGGAAAGAGTCACCCTTGACCGCAGGGGGAGATATGGCACTTGGTAGAGAATGAGAGGCTTGTATTCCAGTTGATTGGAAAAGCTAAGGCTCTCAAAGTTCCTGCTTTAAGGCACAACCAGCAGTCTCTCGCCAAGAGGGGGTTGGTTTCATTAATGAGTCGATGGGCCGACTCTAATATATCCTGAGCTTCGGGGTCTAGGTGGAAAGGGCCTTGAGGTCCAGGGAGTAATATGGGTCTGTAAGTGGGAGGGGTTTGTAACCTAATCAGTTCCTGTTTTGCCACATGGACCAATTGTTCCTTTGCACTGTCTTGTAACCCCCCCCCATCAGACCTGTAATCCTGAGCTAATTTGGTCCAGCAGTATTTTTTTTTTTTTTAATATTGGCTCTTTACCTGTACCCATGTTTCCTTCTTCCAAGGGCAAGTGAAACGAGGCTTAGGAGTTAGGCCTTCTCCCACCCAATACTCCTTACCTGAACTGGTGCACACTGTGACCTTATGTTGCTCGTAGCAGGCTGCATGGACATCAGTTTGAGCCTCAAACTGACCACCAGAACCCGTGCAAAGTTGCTGGCAATCGGGGTGGCCGGAAGATTCTGCGAGCAAGAGAGCGCCAATCAGAAGGGGAAGTATCACGTCAAGGCGATGAGGTGTCATTGTGAGCTATCAAGGGGTGTAGCATGGCCAGGCCAGCAGAGACAGCAACGCACACAATGAAAAGTAGGAGGGCAATAATTAGGGATCTGGAGACCACCAAGCAGACTGTCCAGAAGGGTCGTGTCATTCCTAAAAGGGAGAGATGGAGAAAATTCATTCCTCAAGAGAGGGCTCTCTTGGGACAGGTGGTGAATTTGAACAATGCTTTAAATCTCTTGCTGGCACCCAGATTGGGGTTGGTTCCCCAGTAGGAAACACACATCCAAACCCTCTGCCCATAGTAAGGAGGGGGTCAGGGCCCCGCCATGTCCCGGTGAGGGAGTCCTTCCATGGGACCTCCACCCTGACATAGGGCGCTTGTTCCAACCATTGCCTCTGAAAAGCTGTGAGGGGTTGGTCTTTGGAAAAATTAAAAAGATTTAATGTAAGCATAGCTATTCGCACCTGTTCATGGGGATTGTTTCCTACTTTTTGTTTTATTAATTGATTTTTTAAGGTTTTCTTATATCTTTCAATAATAGCTTAGCCTTTTGGATTGTAGGGTATTCCTGTGGTGTATTTAACATTCCACTGCTGGAAGAACTTTTGTGTGGCTCTACTTATAAAGCAGGGGCCATTGTCTGTCTTGATCTGTGTTGGTAGTCCTAGAATTGCAAAACATTGTAAAAAATGATCTCTTGCAGGTATACTGTTTTCACCCACGTGGGCTGTAGCCCACCATGCATGGGAAAAGGTGTCTACGGACATAAATATATATTTTAATTGTCCAAAGGGAGTGTGAAGAGTGACATCTGTTTGCCAAAGGGCACTGGGCTTGAGGCCTCTGGGGTTTACCCCTGGAGATTGGAGTGGGGGAACTTGTAAGAAGGGCATACATGACTTGCATGTTTTTAAAATTTTTTTAAGGTCTTTAATGGGTACCAGAGGAAATCTCTGAGGTAGCCCTCTCCAGTTCATGTGGGTGAGCTCATGGAGCCCTTGAGCCAACAGGAAATCCCACTGGAAAGGGATAATGGCTGTCATGGTCCCATAGGTAGCCAAGCGATCAGCTCTGTGATTGCCTTGGGCTAATAATCCAGGCAGTCCCTGATGTCTCCTGAGGTGTTGTAGGAAGGTGGGTTTGGTCTGCTCCTGTAATAAGGATCAGACCTGGATCATGAAAGTGGTAATGGGGTTTTATCTAATTTTATGTATGCTAGCAGGAAGGATGGAAGTAGGTTGACCACATATAGGCTATCAGAAAACAAATTGAAGGGGTTTTGTACATGGGTTAAGGCCAGAGCTACAGCATATAGCTCCTTGAATTGAGCAGAACCTGTGACTGGTTCAAATAATGTAAGATTTTATTTTTATCTTGGTTTGCAGGAGTAGGGTAAATTATTGGAGCAGATCCCTCCTTTCCTCCATCGGTGAATACATTGGTGGCTCCTGCTAGAGGTTTAGTTGAGAAAAGCATGGGAGGGGTCCATTGGAGTTTAGAGAAAAAGGTAACCCATTGCGAGGTCCCAAAATGGCAATCTACGGGGCCCAAAAAACCCTCAAGGGCACAAGCTACCCAATTGTGATTTCTTTTGACCCAATCAAAGTCTGATAACCGGTAGGGGACCACCAAGGCATTGTGGTCTTGCCCGTAACATCTTTGTGTAGTCTCCCTACCTTTTACCACAAGATAGGCCAGCTGATCAAATTGGAAGTAAACTCTAGGGGCTCCTCCCACGGCGCTATGCACCCATTGAAGGGGCTCTCCCAGTTGGGTGACAGCTGCCATGAGTAAATGAGTCCCAGGGAGGATTCACAGGTGGAGTGGGTGTTTGGGTTGGTAACGAGCCAGCTCAGAGCATCATTTAATGCATCTTGAATTTTTTCTGAATATCAGCCAGTGAGCTGGGGTTACACTAACAGTATCAGTAGGGGTCATGTCTCTCAGCAGGTCGAACAGGAGGGTCAATGTTTCAGTGTATATTTGAGCCAGGGCCTAAGCCAGTTAAGTTCTCCCAGCAGCTTGTGTAACTTCACCAAGGCATATGAGGATTGGAACTTTAGTTGAGGTTTAAGGGGGCTTGCGGAGCCCAACTTGTGTTCTGTACCCAGAACTTTGAAAGGAGGAAGGGTTTGTACTTTATCACTAGAGACATGTAATCCCCCAAGCCAAAGGAGGTTTCGGAGCTCCTAATAGGTCTCACCAAGAATTGTAGGGTCAATCGCCCCCAGGATGATGTCATCCATGTACACATGCAGGGTGACTCCGGGATGCCCCAAAAGAGGGGACAAGATTTGTGATACATAAGATTGGCAGAAGGCAGGGCTATTGGCCATTCCCTGAGGTAGGACCACCCATTCATATCTTTGGTCTGGTCCTTGAAAATTAGGGAATGGGATAGAAAAAGCAAATTTTTCACAATCTCAGGAGTGTAAGGGGATAGAGAAGAAACAATCCTTGATATCAATAACAATGAGCGACAGATTCTGAGGAATTGCCGAGATCCAGGGGAATCCCCACAGGGGCACCCCTACAGGTACCATTCGCTCATTAATCTTTCTCACATCTTGCAGCATTGTCCATTTTCCTGAGGCTTTTTGTATTACAAATACTGGGCTGTTCCACGGACTAAAGGAAGGCCGAATATGTCCTAATTCCACCTGTTCTGAGATGATCTCTTCCAGCTTCTGTAGTTTGATTGAGGGGAAGGGACACTGCTCCACCCATATGGGGGGAACCGGTAACCAATGAATGGCAGGCACCATAGGAGCAGTGGCCCTTAGGATAGGGGGTGCAGCTGTGCGCGAGGGGCAGAGACCCCCTGCCTTGTGGCCTCAAATAGGGGGTCTCCTCTATAGCTGCTAAATCGGCCTGATAGGTTGAATTGTTGTTGTTACTCTTCGTTCCCTAATACAACCTCAAAGAGGGCTTTATGGTCTGTGGTGATGCAGACCTCAGACTGCCCCGATATATCTTGACCTAGTAAGTTACCAGTCAGGCCGGAAGCCACCAGGGGTCGCACCTCCCCTTTGCTACCATCTATGTCTTGCCAAGGGAGCCAATCTTTGGTCTCCTCAGACACAGTGCCTCCTCCCACCCCCAATAGCTGATGTCCAGGGACTAGCTTCCATTGGGGTGGGATTTCTTCCTTTCTCAACACTGTAAGATCTTTCTGCCCCGGTATCTATGAGGCAGCAAAACTTCTTCCCTGCTACAAAGATGTCCATCTTAGGTCTGATCCCTGGTACAATGGGTACTGTCCAATGTGCCGGGGGGGGACAGTGAAGGTGGCCTCCTTTGGGTGACAGGGCTGGAGGATGCCCCTCATTCAATTTAAAGGTTTGCCCTCAATATCAAACCTCGATTCGCAATCCTTTTTCCAACGTTGCCCTTCTTGCAACAAGGGCAAGTTGCCTTGGGGAGTATGGCCTCCTTGGAAGGATTGAGGGGGAGACCTTGTGGGCCCTGTTGTCCCATCCCATGTGTGGGACATTCTCTCTTAAAATGGCCCACCTGTCCACACCCATAATAAGCTCCCTTTTGCATGGATCCCATAATGTGGAAGGCAGATGTAAGTGCCTCCGCGAGTGAGGCAGTTTGAGTCTGTAAGGCAGCATCAAGGGCCTGGGATTGATGAGCTTGTGTGCCCACATCCTTGGTGGCAACAATCCATCGTCCCATCGATTGGTCTTTCATCCCTGCACAAGCCAGCTTGTGGTGAGTGGTCATTCCTGCCCAGACCAACATCTTAACAAACTGGTCTCTCAGAGGCCCAGGTGGGAACTTCCTTTGGAGGCTCCTTTCTACCCTCTCAATGAAAGTGGCCAGGTCCTCACTGGCCTTCAGGGTTACACTGGTGACCGGGGACTCCGAAGGCCACTCCTCCAGTTTTTGCCAGGCAGACAACCCTAGGGTGCGGACCTGTTCCTGATAAGGGGTGAGCAGGGCAGCTTGTAGGAGCCTGGTAGAGTACTGGTCAGAAGTTCCTGGAAAGCATCCCATAGGTTATGGGCACCGGGGGGTTGGCTGTCTGATTTCTATCAGCTTGGGCATGGCGTTCCTCGTTCAAGAAAGCGCACCGTTTCTGGTACAGAGGCCCCGGAAGAATAGCTTTGGTTAAGCCTTTCCAGTCTTGGGTAGTAGATTGCTGATGAGCCAGGCCCTGGAATCTGCCCAGGGGGAGTTAGGCCCGTCCTCTGAAACAGCCTTTTTGAGCTCTTTCAGGTCTTGAGCCTCCCATGGGTACCAAGCGGCAGGTTTGTTGCCTCAGGGATTAATATTTACCGGAAAGGCATGGGAGAGTGGCAAAGGGAGTTGGCCTCTGGGGCTGAGATTGGGGTCTGAGACTGATGGTCAATTTTAAGATAGTGACAACTTTGGTGTCCCCTTCCTGCCACCACCATCACAAGGTGGTGGCAGCGTCCCCTTCCTGTCACCACCATTACAAGATGGCAGCAGCACTGAAGGGGAACCCGGCTAATAAAAGGGAGGTCGGGTGACCCCGAAGACCTCATCAAAAGGGTCAGGGGAGTTTTCTCTCAGATTTATCTCCTTAGAGGGTTTGGAGGGACAGGCTGGAGTCTCCTCGGTGAATGTCGTCCAGTGCGGTGGACAGGACAACCTTGCAGTTTTGGTGGGGGCAGGAAGATAGGATGGGGATCCCTTAGTCTGTCTTGGGGGGGGCCTCCTGGGGCCGTTTCGGGGAGAAGCAGACTTTGAGGGCAGATAGGGTAGGATAAACCCCCAGCTGAGGGTCCTCTCCTAAACTAATTTCTCTCTTTCGGACCAGTTGTTCTATCGGATCCCACGTGGACCAATCTAAACAAGTTAGAGTCGGGGAGCCAGGGGGCTGCCCAAATCAAGGTATCCCAGGCCTTTTCGGCTTGCGTATCAGAGACTTCCAGGCCTCGGCTTTTAAGCATGTATCCCAGCGCTTTCATCGCCGGGTCATCATGTTTAGAGTGAGATTGCCCCATCTTTTCAGGGATACCATTACCTTGACCTCGATTAGCCCAGCTCACTGAGGGCTTCGGTTCACAGCTTCCTTCCACAAGGTCCCTGTTCAGGCACCACTTATTGGCATTTTTAACCCCTTCACGTCCCCCCTGGCCCGCATGGGAAAAGGAGAGAGGCACATCCCAACCAAGGCAGCCGGGAGAGGTAATGGTTGGCTGACTGCCTGTTCCCAGCCCTCCCCATAGGAGGACAATCAGACGCGTCAGGGAGACCAGTCGCAGCCAGAGCTCCTTTATTGAGGAAGTGCACATGGTAATATAGAGTGGCAGGGCCAATAGGGAGAGAAGATGTCAGCAGGTGGGGGGAGAGTTCATGTGGGCAATCCAACCAGGTAAGGAGAGGCTCATAAGTGGTTTATGGGTTGGTCATGAGGGCTGCAGGTGGCTGCTCTGATCACTTGCATGCAAGGGGCCGGCCGCAAACCGCTGCTGCAGACTCATGTAATCCTCATGAGGTGTTGCCCCACATCTGCACATGGTGGGCACAGGGCAAAGACTTTCCTGGACTACAGACACATGACAAAACAGAAGGAACACTGGGCCTCGTTACATGGCACTTGTTGGCTTCCAACATTTTTGGGGACCTTGGACAAACCCTTTGCTTAGTTTCCTTATCTGTGAGATCAAAGTGTGCATAGACAGCTACTTGCAAAAGCAGTAATTGATCCCATTTCCTTGTTGTTCCATCTCATGGTGGTCATTTACTCTACTCTGTGCTGCTGAATAAATGAGTAGTATTTCATTCTGCTCTCATGTGGGGTAACTAAATCCATGGTTCTCCCTTATATTCCCAGCTAAAGTTATAAATTTGAGGGCAAAACACATGTTTAAAGAAGCCTATCAAATATATATTTCCCAAGAATAAGCCCCTAATTTACCCATTTATTCACTTATTTATCCAAAGATATTATTGAATGCTATATAACCAGGCAGTGTGCTAAAAATAGGGATATAGTGATGAAGAAGAAGGAAAAAGCCATGCAGAACTTAGAGTCAAGTGCAGACAAAAGAAAACAAACTGCATGGAGAAGAGCTTGAGCTAATCAGCGACAAGGGAAAGGTTCCTGGAAAGTAGGGGGAACCCTAGGAAGGGTAGAGAGATGACCAGGTGTGAGCAACATGAACCAAGAGGAGAGGTGATGAGATTAAAATAGATGAGATGGAGTATATTCTGAGGAATTCCAAGTTTTTTTGTTACTGTGATCAAATACCTAACAAGGACTACTTAGAGGAGGAGTTTATTTTGGTTCATGGTTTCAGGTCCATTACTCTGGACCTGAAGTGAAAAGGGAGAGAGCAAGAGAGGGAGAAAGGGAGGGAGATAGGAGAGGAGGGAAGGAGCACCCACCCACCTACAGTTACCAATCAGTAATCCATAAAAATTATCAATGCATTAATAATAATGGATTTAATTACTGCTCTAATTAATCATTGTATCTTGAATATTTATGCACTGTCACATGAGCTTTTGGGGGACATCTCAGAGCCAAGAGAATATGTATATATATATACATATATATATATATATATGTTTAAGCTATATACTGAGCAGAAGAACTTGTTTATTTTCAGGCAATAAAGGGTTATATTCTCAGGAACATGCCACACATGGAAATTAGCTAATGACTAAGACATAGGCCTAGAGAAAGGTTTTCATGTTTGAAACAATGATAAACAGCAAAACCCCACACAAAGCCAAAACTTCTAAGCTATAAGCTCTTCTCCTAGCTGGTGAACTAAGTTAGAATAGGGAGTGGATCTTATTTAACTTTGGATGCCCAGAGCCTAGTACAGAACTTAACACCTAGAAGTTTTTCACTTAATATTGTTTATTTAATTGGTTTGTTGGCTGATTTGGTGGGTAGATGAATGGATCCACAAGAAGGTGGATGCATGGATGGTTGGATGGATGGAGGGATACAAGGATGTAAAGAGCTAAAGCAGTTCCTAATCCATATAATAAATTGTAACTGTATATTTCTGTTATCTTCCAGCAAATAAATACCTATTTTTGCACATTAAAATATTTGTGTCTAAAAATCCCCACTCATTTAACCTATTTTAATACTGTACTTGGAATACTGTTTCTCTCATGATAGAAAAAAATACGCGTTTTTTCACAAGTGTTTTGTTCAAAGAACTAAACTACAAATGCCTTCAACATAAAACCTGCCACTATATGTTATACTGCAAAGCATTAATCCTTTAAAAGCATTATTTGGCATAAACTGGAATAAACAGATGTACTTTTCCTCAAGCATATTAGCTTTTCCACTATGGGAATGGAAGTGGATTCCACTCAAAATCTGTTTTGGATATTATTGATGAATAACAAAATGCCTTTAAACTTAGTAGTAACATGAACTACGGTTACAGGTTCTGTTGGGTTGGAAATTAGGCCTCTGCCTCATGTTCTTTGTTATCTCATCTAGGAAGATTCATGGGGACATGATGGCTGGGGACTAGAATCATTGGGAGTCTACATTCACATGTCCAGCACCTGGGCTTAATCGACCTGCATAGTGAGCTCAGCTGGACTGTGAATCAGAGTGCACACATGAGTCCTCTACGTGCAGCTCTGCTTCCCCCAAACACGGCAGCCTTGGGAGAGTTGAACTCATAACATGACAGCTCGGGCTCCAGTGCGAGGGTTCCTGTGGGCAAGGCAGAAGCCTTGTTGCCTATTATGACCCAGCCTTGGTGGTCACATAGTACTATCTCCATCATATTATATTGTTTGAAGTAGTTAACTAGTCTGTCCAGGTTTCCAGGCAGGAGACATAAACCTCACACCTTGATGGTGAGAGTTTTACAGTCATTTTTAAAACACTTCACCTCTAAGTGTTAGAAACTGCAACCTAGAATCCCCAAGGAAGGCAATGTTATCTTAATTAATTTCATCACCCTTTGGAAATCATTTTTTTGACATATATCATTCACTTTTGTGAGAATAAGGTCTCTAACCTCCCCATCACGCCTGGAATATGCTGGCAACATGTTGGCAAGAAAACTCTATCTTCTTTCCTGAGTTCAGTGCTTACCATGGATTGTGAAAATTTTGAGAGAGGAACCCTTGGCACTGTCTGGACCAGTGGCAGGTAGCCTTCATAATGTTCTGAACATCAACAGAACCCCTGTTCTATTCAGGGAAAAGCAGTTGGGTGCAGAAAAACAGGCCTAGCTTCCACCCACCCGATAAGCACTCTGTCTTCTTAGGATCTTGTCCACTGGCCTTAAAGCTTTTTCCATTATACAGCAGTATTCTGGAAAAAGACTGAGCCAGAGGAAAAGTACGAGTTCTCTGTGGATTCAGATTGTTCGAGACATGTTGTCTGGGGCTAAAGGACTCCTGTGATAGACTATTTCTTAGCCTCATCAGGGATCTTTAGAAAATAAGTTGGGTGGGTGCCAGGACCTTGGGTTGGGACCCAGAGATCTTGGAACTTGAGACTCATTGTCACCAGGGAGTTGATGATGTCACAATGTGAAAGGCCTAGATTCCAATGACACCTTGTGTCCTGCCCAGCAGAACATCAAAGCAATGTAGAGGGACTCATGAGAACCAGAGGTGTGTCCAGATTCAGCTGATGTTCTCACCTTGGACTGTATGGGTGGATGGGATGCACCACCCTGCCAGAAACTGATGTATATGAGTGCCCTTTATGCTGTCAGTGGTGGCCAGTAAACCTGTGCTTACCTGGATTTATGGCACCTCATCCACGGGCCCCAAATTCCTTACCATGCAATAGAAAAAGGATGGTATCAACCATCTCCACTCCCATAGTGTCACCCAGGAGCAGCTGGAAGATTCAGTTATGGTCTTCTTATGTGTGCTTTGCTCAGGATACACAGGGACCTTTAACTAAGCTTGATGATAATCACTGCTTACCTTTAGTAAGCCCCTATTACATTTTAGGCATTAGAAATGATGTGCAGTCTATTTTAATCAATGTAACAATCCTGAACTTAAGTATCAAGTGTCCTAGACATTAGTACTGCTAAATATTCCTTGGTTTTACATGGTGACAGATAAGTTTGGAAGATGCTGATTGTCTAAACAGGGAGATAAATGGTAATTCTCCAAGAAAGTAATCTAAGAATTTTCCAACTGTACTTAGTCTTAGAGCAACTGGGAGTAACTGGGTATTTTAAGGAACACAAGTTTGAAGATTGAGTGGATGGCATAGAAGTGTATCAACAGAAATCACAGTGTCCCATGAGGATCAGATTAACAAACATTTGAAAATAGGTAGAGACCGAATCATGTTGGAATGCATGCCCCTGTCTTTGAAAGTGGACACTCATGATATACACAGCATGGCCAGTGACTCCTAAAGACAGCTGTGGTTTATTTTTAGAAGAGTGACTTCTACTTTAAAACTCTACAAAGAAGGCTACACTGTTATCACAGGAGAAAAGACTTCCATCTGCTTCCAATTCCCAGTCACGTATGCAAGGCAGAAAGATGCTGAGCCACTAAGATGTTCCCAGGCTGCCCCTCTGCTATTTGCCACCTTCGCCCAGACTGTGAAGGTTCTTTGTTGAGTGCAGCACTGCATGGAGCCCAGGACCAAAGCCTTTGGGTTTATTGATACCTTAGGACCCAGACAAGCTGCAATCTAACCCTTCACTCTGTTTTTCTAAATTTGCATCCTAAACACACCTTTCTTAACTTTTCTCCTGATATCATCAAAATATTTCAGGACACAGTCTGCTTTTGCAGCATTTACTCATCTTTAATACAACTTCATATTCATTTCACCAAATGGCTTTGAAAAACTCCTACTTATGGTTAAAATACCTCACATCATCTTAGATCTCCAATGATTCTGATCATATTAACATGACCATATGTTTAGGAATTATGACATGTCAGGAAAGAAAATTTTATTTTTCACATCTCATAAAGGTAGCTTTAGTTAAACTTGAGACCTTCCTGAAACCAGGCCTTACTTTGAAAACAGTATGATAATGAAAGTTGGTTTATTCATTAAATTATATGTGCATGAATATTTATGGGCTGGTGGCAAGCATGAGTCTGAGCAGTGTCCGATTTATAAATTAAATTGGACCTTTATTCCTTTATGAAGGACCAACTACTGTCCACATTTCACATTTGTGAAAATAAGGTGCAAGGAGCTGAAAGCATGGATTTTAGCCTATCTAGCTCCAGTTTTCAGTGTTAATGAGGAATTCTTAGCAAACAAAACCTTTCACCATTTTTAGAGTTTAATTGCCATTTCCGTGACCATGAGCTTGATAAGCACACAGCATTTTCAACATGTGGCCTATTGTAATGCTACCTTCTTACCAATTCTTCAGGAGATCCTTGGAAACCTTTTGCTACAATGGAGCCTTAAGACTAAGGGTTTTAAAAATTGGAATATAAAACTTTTAAATTATTTAAAATGCTCAAATCATTAAATGCCACACAAATTCTCACATCTCTTTTTTACATATTGAGAACAATTTTCTGGTTCTGGAAATTCAATTGGGGAAGCTATCTTACATGAACATATTTATTATTTTATCTTCAAACTGGTACAAATAATATATAACACCATGATACATTAATTTTACTTCAAAACGTTTTTCTTGACTCAAAAATAGGAAACTATTAAAATGACAAATGGGATGTACATTTTTTCTTACAAGGTCTCCATTTCTGATCATTAAGAGGAAAGGGGGGCGGGGAGGAAAGACAGGAAGAGGCTGCCAGGGCAGCTCTGGGAGTCCCAGTGTTGGGGCTCCCAGAGATTCCAGGGCCGGAAGATGCCCAAAGCCTCTCATTCGAAGCTGAGCATTTTATTTGTGTTCACTTTTTAATATTCAGTGTCAACAGAACCCAAAGGTAAAAGAAATGGGACAGAATTATACAGTGGTCCACTTTGCTTTTATGTAAAGAGTATAAGATGGTTTAACATCTTAACTTTCAAAATGTCACCTTCTCACTCTCGGTTACCTTTAGCTGTGACCAGGAGGAGCTTCTGAGAGGGCAGGCCAGATGGTGTGTGGTGAAGCACCCAGCCACTGATGCAGGCAGACCGGCCCTTGCCCACTGACCTAGTCCTTACCTTCCCAGTACATGTGATTATGGAGATGCCATAGAAACTTCTGGGGTCTTAAATGCCTTGTTGGAGGTGTCTTCTCCAAAAGCTGCCACCTACCCAATTCATTCCTCAGGGAGGGGGGCCTGAAAACAGGCAAAGGATTCCATCTAACCAAAGCAACCAGCTCATAACGAATCAAGTCTACACTGACTCAAGGGGAGGCTCTGCTCATCAAGGAGAGAATCTACACTGAAAAGGAGGGGGAGGGGCCTAGCGATCCAGGCCATGGAGAGAATGGCTGCTGGGCTCAAGTTCTTTCCCTGAGGACTCCGTTCTTCAAATTTGCCTTAAAAAATATTTGGAACAAATTTTGCTACACAATTTGTGAGAAATAGAAATTTATTAAGAACCATCTCTGCTATCCCAGAAGCCTGGGAGAAAAGACAGCAGAGCAGGGCAAGGGGAATTGTCCCAGGAAAAAGTCTGTGATGTGTCTTGCAGGTAGGGGCAGAGTCTACTTCTGGTGGATCCAGATGCGCACCTGGATGGAATCCATGGTGAAGCCTGAGCCAGTTTCCACACCTAGCTCCTGGAGCTATTTGAGTCCTTAGCCGGAGGATGCCTGTGCCTTGATGTCAAGATTCTGAGCGCTCAGGTTCTTCTCGCTGGCCATTGTTGTCTCCTCTCTGCGTCTATGCTGGAGCCACTCGGTTTTGGAACCTGACAGGTCTCTGTCCTCCTCCCATTGGTGCCACCCTGTTTCTGAATGCCTGCCCAGGAAAGCATGGCACACAGCAACACAGTTGTTGGATGCAGGTGGCGATCCTCCTCTTCACCCCCTTCCAACCCCTGCTATTGCCATCAGATTGTCCTGTAGAGGTACTTTGGAAGGATGTGCCGCCATCTGCTGTGATCAGCGAGGGTTTGGGCCTGGGGGACTCAGGCTCATGCTGGGAGTCAATGGTGGGAGTGGGTGTCCTGACCTGCAGGAAGCTGGAGAAGCTGGGAGTAGCGGTCCCAACTTGCAGGAAGCCGGGAGTGGGGCTCCTCACTTGCTGGAAGCGGGAAGAGGGGGTCCTCACGTGCAAGAAGCGGAGATGAATGGCAGGCACGCTGGCACTTGCACCCCACTTCCGCAGGAACTCTCTGGCCTCAGGCAGCTTCTGCTCACAGGGAGAGCGGAAGGTGGAAAGCACAGGCGCACTGACACTTCTTTTGGGGCGCACATTGGAAGAATCGTCAGGGGTTGGTGATGTTCCAAGCCTCCGATGCCCAGGCTTCCTCTGGAACTTGCAGCCCATCCCCTGTTTTATCTGGTGCTGGAGTATTAAGTAGGTACCCATGGCCTCATCGTATTTTCGTTTTTCCAGGGACAACCAGGTGTTATAGGGGTCGTACCCCATGTCAAACATGATCGTTGCAATTGTGGGGTCCGGGAGTTTGGGGAGTGCCTCACTAGAATGAGTGGGTGAGGATCCCGCACCCTGACTCGGCCACGGATGTGCCAATATCTGCTGTACTGTGGGCCTCTGCATGGGGTCCACCACTAGCATTTTTCGGATGAGGTGCCGGGGTCCCTTGGAAACATGAGGGGGAATGTGAAACCTTCCCTGAACGATCAGAACTTTCATTTCAGTAGCGGTGATCGCCATGAATGGGAGTATCCCTGTGAGCATAAAATACAAAACGACCCCCAGGCTCCAGACGTCCGCAGGGGGACCCTCATATTCTGGGCACTGAATAATTTCAGGGGCTATGTAGTAGAGAGTGCCCCGCAGCTTTCTCACCTTCTGCCCAGCCGTGTACCTGGCGCTCAGACCGAAGTCGATGAGTTTCACGTTGCCTCCGGCATCCACCAGCACGTTCTCTGGCTTCAGGTCCAGATGCGCGATGCCCTTTTCATGG
>PVKS010023105.1:0-32912 GCA_004027875.1 Aplodontia rufa
GGTGAGGTGCAGAGGACAGCTGGAAGAATTGTACCTGTGGGCAGGTGTTTTGGTTCTCATGGGTCAAAGATAAGGACAGAATCGATCACACTTCTCTAAATGTGCATTGAGTATCTGCTATTTACAAGGCATTTGGAAGGAAAAGTACCATATATCTCTGAAAAAAATGACAAAGCTCAGAATATTTTTTAAAAATCTGATGCAGTTAGCTTATACCTATTTCACTCCTAGGGAATTCACATCTCCACTATGAACAGTGGTAATGCCTATGGAATTTTATTGGAAGAGTTTTTATTTTTATGTGCCTCGGTAAATAAACTATGTAATTAAAAGCACTGACACATGAATTGCTTTGTATTTTATTTCTGCTGTTAATGAATCTCACCCAGCCAAAATACCTTTATATCCTATAAAGAAACAAATAAAGCAAATTGGAAAAGAACTATACCATCAACAGCTTTTCATCCAATATAGACTCTGGAAACCTACACTGTGTGTACCTGTCAGTGCAAATCCTCAGTTTTAGGAGAAACGTAATTTCTTCAAAGCCTCTTAGTACTTTAACATCTAACCAAAAGGTGGAAAGCAATTGGAGTATATTTCCTACATTGCGGTGAATGAAAACCTGCAATGACACGTGTCTTTATGTAGATGCATTTTTAGATGCCACAGCAAAAGCTTCCTCAAAATGAGGTAGTCACAAATGTCCTGGAACATAGGTTCAGCAGGGGCAGGGAGTGGTGCCATCTGCAGTCTGTCCTCTGAGGCAGTGTAGAGGCCCTTGGAGAAGCCTCCTCAGCTGGTGGCCTGGCGGTGCCACTGCATGGGCCTCTCATCCTCCCTCATGGCCTCTAGTGCTGAGGCCCGGGAGAACCGCCTCCCATGCAGGAATGATCACAGACACTTCCTCACCATGGCTGGGACATCTTCTCAAACTCCACCTGAGGCTTCCTTTACCATGAGCAGCCTCCTTTTTCTGTTACTTCAGGAATTACACTCACAATGCTGCACCTTCCTCAAAATTTGGTTTTCAACAAATATCCTGTGATATGAGTGTTTCTCGGTCCAGTTGATTCAGACTTTAAGTTAAAACCTGTGGGGACAGTTGATGTGACTCAGTGGTGGAGTCCAGAATCACTAGGCCCTGGGTTTCATCCCCAGCATTGCAAAATCCAAACAAAACAGCACAATAGTAAAACAGCAACCAGACTAGCGTCCTTCTTTAAATATGCTTTCCCAGGACTTCTCAGAGGACACCCTCCCTGAAAACGGCCTGTCTACTGTAGGATTTGATTCTTCACCCTAGGACATCAATTATTACCTGAATATGTTTCTTCCTCAGAATGTGAGTTGAAAGTATGTCGGGAAATAACAAGAAAGCCAAGAGAGAAAGCAAAGGAATAAACTTTTCGCAACAAAACAAAGTAAAATTCACAGCTGTTGTTGCTGAGGGAGAATTATTTACAATGCAAAGGCTTCAGTAGCTTTAGGACAACTGTGCTCCGACCTGACTCTGCAGTGTGGCCAGGCCTTTCTCCTGTTCTGTGAGCTGTTGACCACAGCACTCAATTAGCTAAAAGGATGGGCCATCTCCTGGGAGGGGTGGAGGCAGGTGCAGGTGCAGGCTGGAGGCTGCCCTGGGACCTGGTCTCCTGGGAGGGCTGGAGGCAGGTGCTGGAGCAGGCTGAAGGCTGCCCTGGGACCTGGCCTCCTGGGAGGGCTGGAGGCAGGTGCAGGTGCAGGCTGGAGGCTGCTCTGGGACCTGGTCTCCTGGGAGGGCTGGAGGCAGGTGCAGGTGCAGGCTGGAGGCTGCCCTGGGACCTGGTCTCCTGGGAGGGCTGGAGGCAGGTGCAGGTGCAGGCTGGAGGCTGCCCTGGGACCTGGCCTCCTGGGAGGGCTGGAGGCAGGTGCTGGAGCAGGCTGAAGGCTGCCCTTGGACCTGGCCTCCTGGGAGGGCTGGAGGCAGGTGCAGGTGCAGGCTGGAGGCTGCTCTGGGACCTGGCCTCCTGGGAGGGCTGGAGGCAGGTGCTGGAGCAGGCTGGAGGCTGCCCTGGGACCTGGTCTCCTGGGAGGGGTGGGGGCAGGTGCAGGTGCAGGCCGGAGGCTGCCCTGGGACCTCACCCTGTGTCTTTTTGGCTTGGGTTCCCTCATATCAGGGCGGTGGCTGTAAGGAACATTCCAAGGGTAAGGAAGAGCAATCTGCCACTCATGGTAAAGCTCACATTTCTCAAGCCAATCTGTAGCATTCCGCTTCTGCAGGTGGCCACAGGACCTGCAGGCCTGCCAGTGGAGGGCAAGGACTGAGGTCTTCATCTTTGCATGCAAAGAGAGAGTTACTGACAACTTCTGTATCCGGAGACCACTTACCATACATAGCCCCTGAAAAGTTTCCACTTGACCTCTTGGAGAAAGCATGGCTTTTACCTCTCTCGTACGTGTTTCTTTACCCCGAATTTCCTTCAGAATCTAAAAAACTTCCAGAAGACTCTGACCCACAGCTATGTGGTGAATTTTTCTAATACCTGACAAAGCCATGCCTCTCCTTTCAGCCTCACTAAGTAAAGCCCAGCCAAGAAACACCTTCCCCTGGGCCATTGAAACACCATCCTCCTATAAAACACAAAGCAAATACCATGTGCACTGATTGTTTTGTCTTAGAGAGCCTCATTATGTCTCTCCTTTAATGAGCACCTGATTCGTGAGATTTGTGAGCTGTGAAATGTATTCTAATTATATTTACTATTAATTGATTTTAAATATTTTGTGGTCAAGAAGAGCACATTTCTACATTCAGTACAATCAATTCCGTGTTGTAAGTGATTTAAAGTGAAATGTTGGCTGACCATTCCTATTAACATGGCAGCACACAAAATTAAAACGGCAAGACAGGTATTTGAGAAACTCAATTTTATACCAAATTAAGTTTCAATTGGAATCTGGTTTTTTAGAAAGATTAAAAGTGTATCTGCATAAATACAGTAAAATCATTCTAGAACACTTTCTATGAAAGTTACTTACACAACTCACCGGGCTACATACTTGGTAACGTGAGATTAAAGGGACAGTTCATCTGGCCGTCACCTGCGCCACGTTTTCTTCTTTGTGGACAGCTGGGCGTTTCTGATCGGACTCCCCTGCCACCTTTTCTCCTGAGCTGGTAGCACAGTCACCGCAGCTCAGACAGAGACGCAGGCGCTCACGGGTTAGCCACAACTCTTAGAGGCGGACTCCGGTTCACGAATGAGGCTAGTGGGAATGTAAAGATAGCACTACCTTTTTTAATCTGAGGTGGAATGAGCCACAGATGATATGGGATGGCAACATTGAATAAACGGATATGTTATCTTAGAAATATTTTTCCATTCAAAAAATTTCCATTATAAAAAATTATAATACGTACCAAAATTCAACTCTTGTGACCTTGTAAAACTGCTGAAGTTTTCAACATAGTCTATTCCCAAACTATCATGAATAAGCGTGGAAGCCAAAAGCACTTGTTTTTTTAAAGAAAGACTCATTAAATATGTTCACTCCCCTAAGAGAGAGACAGGGCTAGCATCTACACTGCCTGCAGTGAGAACCAACATGTAAAACCCAGGTATCTTTAATGAATATTATTGCTGAAAGATTAAAAAGCTGACGCTAAGCTTCACAGGATGTTTTTATGAGTCATCTTCATGAAGAGCACCTGCCAATGCGTGTATTTATTTAGAATAAAAAGTCTTCCATTTTTTAAGCTCTAGGCCTTTTCCCTTTTGATGATCTTT
The DNA here is from genome assembly GCA_004027875.1 of Aplodontia rufa. Lineage (NCBI taxonomy): Eukaryota > Metazoa > Chordata > Mammalia > Rodentia > Aplodontiidae > Aplodontia > Aplodontia rufa. Next base: position 3,768 of record PVKS010023105.1, read on the forward strand.
AATTTTTTTTTCTGGAAACCACCCCTGCATCTCTTCAGAATGGTTTGGCAGAAACTAGTGCCATTTTAATTACATGGGTCAACCTGGATCTATGTAAATAAGATGAAAAAGTTTATATGAATTCCAAATTAACAGTAGATGCCTCCATTTTAAAACTCTACTGTTTTAAAAAGTACTGACAAATGGTTTCAGAAAGCAAAATTCTGTGCATTTTAAAAACATGAATGATGTCAGGCTCTAATGATTTCCTCGAGAAACCCATTAGCAGGGTTCAGGGAGTGCCTAAGTGGGTCGGAGCCAGGACCGTGGCCCTGACGAGGCAAGGCTGAGCCCTGTGCCATGAGAGACTGGTGCAATGAGAGACTTGGTGCCATGGGAGACCTGGTGCCATGAGAGACCTGGTGCCGTGAGAGACCCGGTGCTATGAGAGACACACTGCCTTTCAAGGCTCCTGTCAATGACGGGCCCACAGAACTGGTCTGATTTTCCTAGTTAATATCTGTCCCTTGTGTTCCCCACCTCCACTGCCAGCCTTAACCTGAAGTCCTTCTGGAAGCAAGATCTGCAGCAATATCACTGCCGTAGCAAGCGTACACAGCAACAGCGGCCACCGTGCACCGGCCCTCGCAGGCACCGCCAGCCCCAGGAACATATGGCACTGCTGACCACCTTATTTCAAAAGGCATCTGAGACAAGAGGGGAAAATGAGGGGCTGTACTCCTCTGCTCGATCTGACCACATGAGTGATATCCCCGGCAGAGCCTGGGGAACACTTTCAAAGTACATCTTACCAATGCGCATCCAAGAGCTCTGCAGCGCGGTAAGCAACAGGGAGAACTCAGCGTGGGAGTGCTACTCTAGATCCTTCTCTCTTCAATAACTGTGAAAGAAACAGGATTCAGAAGAATATCTAGGTTTTCGCTGTCAATTATTGAAGTCATTGGAAATCTAGATGGAAAACCCAGTTCTTCTGTTTGGGAAATAAAGAAATTCACATTTCTTTTCAACACTCAAGTCAGTGTTTCATCCTCTGTGTGCCAGGAAAAGCTGGAAGTCCACTTTCTCTGCCTAGGTAAGAGTTTTCTAATGCTTTTGTTGACTCGTCCAGAAAACTGAGGACCTACTTGGTCCAAAGAGCCGAGCCAGTTGACCTGCAGTAAGACTATCTGCTTCCTAATGTCCTCATGTCTGCTTCCCTTGTCTCCACCATGTAACATGGCATCTCCACTGGACATGTTAGACAGCACCAGGTGGTTGTCCCAATCCTCTGGGGCTGCTCCGCAGTGTTTTTTCCAGGACAATGAAGAATGGGCAAGATGTCTCCGTCACCAGGTTTGGGCTGAGCTTGACTGTCCTGGGCATGCAGGACACCCTGCCCTGCCGTATCACAGTGGTTTACACTCAGGTGTGAGCAGGGGGCCCAGAACAAGCTCCCTCACCCATTTGCAGTTAGTTCTGAGTGCCTCAAGCTTGGCTCTGGTGTTACATCTCACACGGTTCTTCCACAGGAAAGCTTGCAACCCAGGATGGTTGGTCTCTCAGGCCCTTGGGATTCTGTAAGAAGCAGCAAAGACAGAGAAGCTTGTTATCAGACTCTGCTGCAGTTCTGGAGGCGGGGGCATCTAAGCCAGAAGATTCCTTCTGACTAAGGTTGCCCTCACATGGCAAAAGGAGTGAGGGTCTTTCTTGACTGGTCTCTAAAGGGGCATCATTTCCACTGACAGCTGAACTACCTCCCGCAGGCCTTGTATCCTCACACTGCCACCTGAGGTCCAGCACTGCAGCATTCGAGTTTGGGCGACAAGCTTTCAGTCCTCAGGGGCTGGGCTGGTCCAGAACTCATCTCCAGTGCACCCTCGTGCCCTGCAGAATCCTCTGCCTTGGTGGTTTGGGTGACTCAGCCCCGGTGAATCCTGGCCAGGTTCCTGCAGCTCTCGTAACAAGCACTCCCTCCTCACAATTGAACAGGCCAGTGAGGCACTCAGCCATTCCAGATGAATCCCGAACGAGGAGGAGCTGATGCAAAGATGCTGGCAGCTTCTCCAGCCCCAGGAAGAAGATCTAGGGCTTTCCCAACCCATCCAGAGTCTGTAACGCAGAGATCTCCAGAGTTTCATGTCAATCGGTGGCTTTAATGTACATCACCTCCATTTTCATCAGTTTTCTTATTTTCAGTCCCAAACCCATGCCTTTGAGTTTAATATTCCTTTGGATAAAATCACAGTTAATATTCAATTTGGGGGGAACATTGAATCTAAACGTCACTGCCCCTTTCAGTGAATAGTTGGTGGGTGTTAATATCCTGTTTCATTTTAACTGAAACTAACACTTCTTCATACCCAAAGGAACGATCTGAATTAATAAAAACCACTCTGCAAACTCTCCTCTCCATGCCCCACGTGGGCCGGACTCACTCCTCTTCTCTGCAGGAGCAGGCGCTGAAAACGGGCTGCACTGTGCCCACAGCCAGATGTACCCACTCGCCCGCCATGGGCGGCAGAGGAGGCACCGGAGGAGGCTCAGCGTGTGGCACCTCTACATTAAACCAGCTGGTGGAACTCCTGTGTTCCTATGGGACAATATCCTTGGGATGAGCTGAATGCAGATTCACTCTTTCCAAATTCCACAAAGCAAGTCTTGACATTTCTTTGTCATTATCTCTCTCTCTGTGTGTGTGTGTGTGTGTGTGTGTGTGTGTACACAAATATATATGACATATATTTTACTTTTTAAGGAAATTTCAGATAAACTACACGATGAACCGTGAACATCATGCTGCTTGGGTTCTGAAGTGTGGGCACATTGAGGAACATGTTGAACATGGCTGGCTGAGGATGCAATTCCTTGCCATTTCCTGGTGAGGGTACTTACCATCCACTCTCTTTGCCTTTTCAAGAATGCAGTATGCGGTCACTAGCTTTGGTCATCTTGCAGCATGATAGACCTTGATCACATTCCCTGATCTAACTGTGATTTCACGTCCTGTGATCAGCATCTATCTCTGGCTTCCCCCAGCTGCCCTACCTTTGGGAGCAGCCACTCTGCTCTGGACCTCAATGAGATCACTTCTTTAAGGCTGCCATGAGTGAGATCTTGCAGAAGTCAGGTGTCTGACTTATTTCATATAACACATAAAATGCATAACAGATTTCCTGTTAACTTCCATATGAAGAACTTTGTTGGAAAGGGAAGATATCTGAAACCAAGTAATTTTTGCCACACTATAGCATGTTTAATTTATGCATAAAAATCATTATCATTACATGCAGACATGCATTTTAATTCTTAGTGTAAAAGCATACATATAGAGGACTAGGGTGGTGGCTCAGTGGTAGAGTGCTTGCTGGGCATGCACAAGGACCTGGGTTCAAACCTCAGCACCACATTCTAACCTAAGTGTCAGGAAAGCAAAAAACAGATGAAAAAATAAATAAAAATTGACTCTCTCCTTCTCTCACTCTATCTTTCTCTTAAAAAAAAAAAAGACCACAGCTATGTTGATATCTTGATCTCAAAAATATTTATCATGGTTGTTTATATGTTGCTATTTTCATATATAACCAGAATTTTAAGAAAAAAAATCATCTGAAGGTAGAAAAAAATCGCTTACAAACAAGCAGAGTGGGGCTGGAGCGGTGGCTCGGTGGTTACAGCACTTGCCTGGCATGCACGAGTACACAGGTTCAAACCCCAGCACCACATACACAACTGAGTGTCAGAGCAATGAAAGCCATGTGAAAAACTCAATAAAAATTGATTCTCTCTGTCTGTCTCTCTCTCTCTCTCTCTCACTGTCCTTCTCTCTTAAAAAAATAAATAAAATAAAAACGAGCATAGTGCTTGCTGCCTGCACTGACATGGTCACGTAGACAATTGAGTCTTACAATGGAAAATGGCCCTTTAGCAAGCCCATTAGAGATATGAAAATAGGCTAACTATTTATCATAAGGTCGTAATTACTCATGACTGAGAGATTCTAAATTATTCATTTCTTGAAATATACCACCATGAGACTCAATATTTCTAAAATTTGGACATACATTTCTGTTTTAATTCTTTACTACAAAAAACATTCAAAATATAATCAGCACCTTCCCTTGGATTCCAATTGAGCACATTTTTAATAATGTTCCTGAAGCAATTAAGTATAGCTAATTATATTTTGGTATTTTCTTTGAAATGAACACCATTTATAATATTTTAAGATTATTATTCACTACCCCAATTTCCATTTGCTTGGACAAATACAAAATACGCATTTGCCATTTACACTGAGAGGAGACTTGGAAAATAGGGGTACTATAACATTTGCTAATGTGTTCAAATCATTGCCAGTTGTTTGGCTTCCTGGGGTGAATCCTTCGTGCTAGAATCTTTTAATTTCATTGTCTCCTCAGTTTTCTGGTCTAATCATTTTTTAAAATTAGGTATGTCACACTCTGTACAGAGCCACCAATGGATTTAGAGCCAATTTGTCCCTAACATGAAGCAATGAGATGAACTACAATTCAACAACAGGAGCATCAATATTCTTCTCCACCTGGCTTCTGTTCCCTTGAGGCCTGGGCAGCTGTGGCCATGGGGCTGCCACGGTGACCATGCATTTCCCACGTCTATTTTTCTATTGTGGTACAAGTGTGGGTCACAAAGGAACTTGCAGAAAAGACTGAGGTCATTGCAGAGCAAGGTGGTGGCTGGAGCCCACACCTGAGCCTCAGAGAAGCACAGAAATGAGGCCCAACTAGGGAAACGGCCAGACAGCAGCTCTGTCCCGCCCATGCAGTTCTTCCTCACACTGGCCGGTGGTGTCTCTGAGTCTTGGATTTCCTCACTATTGAACGGCTAAGTTTTGTTGCATTATCATGTCTTGCTTTACCTTAACCTACGAAAAGAAGACCACTCGCAAAAATGACAATACTACTGGTATCATGAATGATGTAGCATTTTATATGAGGCTCACATAGAAAGATTAATCTCCAAAAGTTTGTGTAAGCCCTTATGGAAAATATAAAATTATGTGATATATTTGTAAACCAAACCTTGTTTGTTTGTACTTCCCAAAACATTTTAAAGTATCGTTATTGATAACAGAAAATTGAAAAAAAAACCTTAAATTCATAAATATATATATACATATATATGTATATACACATCAGTATATATCTAATTTTGCACATAGTGGAAAATGAAAATTTGTATAAAATAGTGCACATAGTGAAAAATTAAATATTTATACTGTATCTGGCAAGATAGAGGACACATGGATTGACTAGGGATAATTTAGGTAGGTAAATAATAAAATACAAAAGTGCCATTTATTTCTAGGTTTGGGGTCACAAATTCTGTCAATGGGATGATAACAGAATGAACAGTCTCCAAATTTACCATCAAATTATTGCACATTCTATTAAGAAGTATCCCTACTATTAAAAGTGCTATGATTTGGATCGGTGTCCCTGAAGTTTGACAAGCTAAATGTTTATTCCCAAGGGGGGCGATAAATATTTAGCAGGTGGGGTCTAGCAGGAAGTCCTCAAGGCACTAGGGTTCCACCCACAAAGGGATAATGGAACCCCAGTCCCCTGTTCTCTTTTAATCTTGCTTTTGTGGATCATGAAGTGGTTTTCTCTGGCAGAAGTGCTTATCGTTAAGGGTTGCTGTTGCCAGTGGCTCAAAGGCATGGGACCATCAGAACTTAGACTGAAACTTCCAGAACAGTCAGCCAAAATGCACCTTTATTCTCCACATAAGTTAGGTGCTTCATGTATTTCATTATACTGATGCAAAGCTGATTAATATGAATTATTTCACTTTTCTCCTGTTTTATGTACTGAACTTTCAGGAAATGTCACATATAATAATATGGTGAAATTTATCAGTATTTTAGAAATGGCAAGAACGGTGATATTTTTACTTCTAGTACAGTTTTGTGGCTAAAATACATGAAACGTTGCATAATAGCTTACTATTAATGATGTCATTCCAGTCTTGAGTCCGCTAGTTACCCAGATTCTACATCACAATCCAACACAGATTCTTCTCTGTGCCTCCTACTGAGATGGTTTCACAGACTGTGAAATGCAAGCAAGAAATTAATTTCAGGAGTGTTTAGTGATTCCAGAAAAGAAGAGGAAGCCTTCATAGGGCCCACTGGCATTTAATATTATTGGCAGTAAATGATTACATAAGAATTCACATATAAGTTAACATATCAATGCATGCTTCCACACTGAAGCCCAAAGGTTCTCCAAAGTTAAGACTATTAGACAGTTTTTAAAAACTTGGTGTGAGTCATTGGCCAAGTTAATTTAAAGAAACCACTTTTCCATATGCATAAAGCCCTCCTGGACAGACATCCCCTATTTTGTTCTAACATCAGTGACCAAGTACCTTTGTACTAAAGTAGTATAGCAGTAAGATAAGGAATAATTTCTCAGGAGGATTCATGAGTTTTCAGATGAGTTGGATAAACGCTCCACATTTAGCATGTGAATATTTATAGATAGCATCTAATGTAAGAACAGGTGGTCTTCTCGTGCTGTGCAGAGGCTCCGTGCGGTCTCCATCAGGATTTGGGGAAATACACGCATACTGATTCTTTGGTTGAAAAATATTTCATTCCCCAATCATCTCAAGGGGAATGATGGCACGTCACACCTAGATTGGTTTAGCTGTATTTTCTTTCTGGTGCAGTTGGATATCATAACCACGTCTGTAGGTCAGGCAAAAACCTGTTGCAGTCAAGACAGTAAAAAAAGGAAAAGCAAAATAGGAATAGAATCCAAGATACCAGTCCACCTGATGATTCAATAGCAGCCACTTGGAAACACTAGTTTATGTTCTTATCTGTATTTAAGAAAAATATATCCTGCAAATATTTTTGTATAGCAGTTTCCCATCCAGTAGGAAATCACTATGACTAGTTTCTGTGGTGGAGCTGTCACATTATTTCACATAGCCTAGCTTACTTAGGGACCTAACAGAATACTGTGAAGGTTGGAAAAAATCTATTTAAAGCAGCTTAAGGAGTAGAAGCAGGCTGTCCAGTCCAGCCCCTCCACAGTTCAGAATTGAAACACCTGGATAACAGCTGCACGGTGAGTTGGGTGACAGAGAACGCATGGAGCTACAACCTGGGACATGCACAGTCTCAGAGACTCTGGCTACTGGGAAAGAGACTATGAAAGTTCCTGGAATATGCACCTGCCCTTGTGATGGGCACGTGCACGAAGGGAGAGAACAAGGCAACACCACATTATCTCTGCAGAAATAGCAGCGGAAGAGAAGGCTGGTCCAAACTTGACTGAACCTGGACCTGCAGATCAGGTGGCTGCATGGAGAGGGGCCACTTTTCCCAGTTGATAAGCAGAGAACTGAGGCAGGAGCAATCTTCTTGGGGTCATGCATAAGCCTGTACCTTTGGGAAATAGTGCCCCCTCCAGCCCCCTCCATTTTCATCTCCTCTGGAGATCACACCAAACATTGCCAGGGAGCAGCAGCCTTGTAGAAAAGCCACCTGAATCCCTGATGCTATGAGATCAATGGGGACCTAAACCAGTGGAGCCCTGGGCTGGCAGAGGGAACAGAGCTGGCGCCAGAGGCTCTGGGGCCACACAGAGCCCTGACCATGCTGGAGAGGGTCCCACTTTAAGCAGGGGACACCCATGCTCTAGCGCCCTACACAACATCAGGGGGCCCAAAGGTTCCCAGGCTGGCAGGGAATTCCCAGAGTCACTTGAGTGTGCACCAGAGCAGGGTGAGGTGTAGCCTTTGTGATTCTCTGGGCCTGTGGTGATTGTCCCCAGGCACAGAGCAATCCCTGTGTGAGCACATAAAACTGCTACCCATGCCCAGGAGTCTGTTTGCCAGGCTGGGGATACCCTGGCATAATCCTCAGGGGAATCTGCCAGCTCAAAGGCCCGTAGAAGATCACATAGAGTCACCTAGATTCACGTCAGAGGAGGGCCGAGTGAAGATGGGTGGAAAGTCCAGGTGCTTGAGCTCTGTAAAGAGTTTAGGAGGAAGAGACTGAACTACATGTGGGAGAAAATAAACGCACAGTTCCCTGCCCCAGCTATGGGGACTTTGCTTGCTGCTTCTACACCCAGAGCCATCCAAGGATAACCAGTAGGACAAGACTCTGGCCTTGTTGATTTCAAAACTGCAAATACCTGGAAGAAGTCTCTTCATTTTATGCACCTTGGTGAGCAGGGCTTCCAGGCTTTTTCATATTTGCTTTTTATTTCACCTGTATTCTCTTCTATTTTGTTTAGTTTTATTTCTCATCACTATTAGTTATTTTATACTTTTATCTAACAATAAATGCTTTTTAATTTGTTACATTGTTTCTTCTCTTTCACTTTTATTTCCTCAATTCCTCATTTTTCTTTCTCTTCTTGTTTTTCCACTATCTCTGTTCTTTCCCTCACACTTTTGTTTTAGTTTATTTCTTTTTTCATTGCTTTCTTTCCCTTCCTCTCCCTTTCCTAGTTTGTATGCAGTTAAATATTAATTTTATTTTATAATTAATTTTTAGTCTACTTTACATAACCACTCCTCCTCTCATCTCTTTGGTTTGTGGAATTTCAGAGACCATTTCCAGTAAGTTGTTATTATACCTCAGTATGCAGTTTGCTTTCAGGCTATACCTGTGACTAATGGTCCTTCTCTCCTCTGAAAGTGTTTCTATGGATTGATTGAGCACTTTGAACATGTAAATGAGTATTTTGAAGCTTAGATAAACCTCCATGGTTGGGCATATTATAAAAAGAAAGGAACTCCCTGAAAAATTACTCACGTAACAGCTGTAGAGATATCATTCCCAACAAAACAAATTTCAACATAAAAACACAGAAAACCTGAGAAAAACAGGGAATAAGATGCTATCAAAAGTTCAAAATTCCCTGTCCACTGATTACTTATATATCAAAGTGGGGGAAATGCCAGACAAATAAACCAAAAAAAAAAATTAATGGTTAGAACAATGAATTTATAAAAGGGCTAAGAAATGAACTAAGGAAGATAATACAGAGTATAAAACACATTTTAATATATATATAGAGAGAGACATTATGAAAAACAACCAAATAGAAATCTTAAATATGAAACACACAATAAGTAAATTAAAAAATTGATAGAATGTCTCCTTGATAGGTTTCATCAACAGAAGACAGAACAGGAACACTTAAGGCAAATCAACAAGAACATATAAGCAGTAATAAAGAAAAAAGTTAACAAACTTTGTATATAATATCCAAAAGTTATGAGATATCATTAGACAAACAAATTTAAGATTTACAGGTCTTAGAGAAGAAGTGAAATACAAGCTAATGACAAAAAAATAGTAAAATTATTGCAGAAAATTTCACATATCTTGAGAATGTGACAGACATGCAGGTGTTACAGCCACTCAGAACTCCAAATGGATATGACCAGGAAAGAGCTTCTCCATGACATATTAAAATGCCAAAAATTCAGAACAAGGATTTTAAAAACTGCAAGAGAGAAATGTAAGGTCACTTACAAAGGCAAACCTATCTGAATAGCAGTTGAATTTACAGGAAGTACTTTAAAGGCCAGGAAGGCATGATGATGATGTATTTTAAGCCCTAAGAGAAAATAACAGCCAACCTAGATTACAACATCTAGCAAAGCTATCTTTCAGAATTGAAGAATAAAAAACTTCCCAACATGAGCATAATCCACAGGAATTCATGTCCAGTAAGTCAAAATTGCAGTATATAAAGGGATCCTGTACTATAATAAGAAATTAAAAATAACCAAGAGAGCTATGGGAAAGAATAAATCTAATTAGAAAAGTAGTTAATAGATATCTCTCTGTAATAACCCTAATGCAAATAGCTTTAATTCTCCAATTAAAAGACATAGACTGGCAGATTGAAAGAAAAAACAAGACCCAACTGTATGTTGTCTGTAAGAAACACATCTCACTAGCAAAGACAGTCACAGACTAAAAATGAAAGCATGGAAAATTATAGTCTAAAGAAATGGAATCAAAAGAAAGTAGGAGTATCTATTTTCATATTTGATAGAGAAGACTTTAAGCCAAAATTGAGTAGAAGCAGCAAAGAATATGTCTATTGGTAAAGAGAACAATCTGGCATGAAGACATATGATTGTAAATATTTATACCTCAAGTGTCACTACACCCAATTTCATTAAGAAACACTTTTTGACAGAAAGAGACACATAGGTCCCGTGCATGAATTTTGTTTCACTTCAATATACCACTCTCAATAATAGATGAATCATCAAAGTATAAAGTCAACAAAGACACCATAAGCTAAATTATACTTTAGACCCAATGAACTTGACAGAAAACTACAGAACAGATCATCCAACAATAGCTGAATACACTCTTTTCTCAATAGCTCATGTAAATTTCTCCAACATAGATATTATATAAGGCCACAAAGCAAGTCTTGGAAAATAAAAAAAAATCAGGAAATTTCTTACATCTTATCATATCATTCTGGAATTTCATGAGAAATAAACAGCAAGAAAATGTTAAAACAATTATACAAACACATAAAGATTGAATGACATGCCTGATTGATGAGTGGGTCATTGCAAAAGTGAGTGGATTCTCAGAAACAAATGAGAATAGGAATGCAGCATATCAGAAATGCCAGAACACAGTGAAGCATTCCAAGAGGGAAGTTTACGAATGCCTACATAAAAAATGAGAAATATCTCAAATGAATGACCTAATGATGCATCTCAAGGTCTCAGAAAAAACAAGAGCAAACCATTTTCACGAACAGTAGAAAGAAATAATAAAATTAACGATGAAGTTCATAAATAAAAGGATACAAAGGATTAATGGTGCTTTGGCATCTCCAGTGATCAATTCTTCCATTTTTTGCTGATTCACTTGAACATTGAAGTCTCAGCAACCAGTCAGTGTGTTGACTGGTTCACATTTCCATGAGGTGTTCCCAAGTGCGTGGATGCCCAGTGAGTTCACCTGTACTGCTCCAGCATCCTCTTGAGGATAGAGGCATTTGTCTTGCAGCATGACACTTTATTGAGCAAGAAAGTGGTGAGGTCAGCAAGGGGCATGGCAGATGTGCTGGGCAGCCTCCGCTGGGGGAGCCCGTAAGACTCAATGAATTTGGTCAATTTTAGCATTAATTAAGGCTGAGCAAATAACCAAGCATCTGGAAGCTGTGTGGCCAGATGAAGCTTGCTATATGTCTAAGGTTTGTTCAATGTAGACATCACATTAGACTTCGGACTTCATGAACACCATGTTCCATGTCCTTCTCTTTAGTGTCCAGTACCCACCAGAATCAAATCACTTTTCTCCACGGGGTGTGATGTAGACTGTAGATACATCCATAGCAAGATTTCTCAATTTGGCTATGTTGACACTTGGGGCTGGATGATTCTTCATCATAGGGGACTATGCTATGACATTGTAAAATGTTTAGCAGAAACCCTTACCTCTGTCTACTAGAGGGTAGAAGCTACTCTGACTTCATTATAACAACCAAAAAAAAAAAAAAAGGCAGGCATTGTCAAATGCTGCCTCGTGGTCCAGTTGCACTAATGGAAAACCACATATCTCTACAAACCACAAGCTCAGTATAACATACTTGTCCAGCCTGCCAGTTCCCTAGTTCTACCATTATGTCCACAAAGCTGATCTGCATCAATAAGCTACAAACCAGCAGGCCAAACATTCATGAGTGCCTTTGATTTCCTGCGCTTTGCATTTTCCTTGCATTCCCTCTTTAGCTCCCATTCTCTGGTTCAATTCTTCATCTTTGAGGAACCTAACTAATGGGTAAATGAAGAGGCTCTCCTGATAGCCTGGATATTCCTCTCCGTGCGCCAAACTACCTTACTGAGTGGAGTCCTGTCAGTCTTTAACCATCCTGTTTGACATGGCGTGGCATATATGAAGACTGTGAATCAGACTTGCTAGTCATAAATCCTGACTGTGCCACTGAGGGGTGGGGTGACTTCCGGGCAGATGATAGCAACAAATAACAATACCTACTCAGTAGACTGTCTGGGAGCCACAGCAGAAAATTAGCATGCTCGATGTAATGAGTTTGTCATGGTGTCTGGCATATCTTAAGCAATGATAGCCTCTTTTATTATCTGTGTTTATATTCTGCTCTCTCCTGAGCCTCACCCATGAAGATCTTCATGGAGGCGGACCATTGTTTCCTGTGAGATGTAAATAGTTGAGACAAGCGTTCCTCATTGTTCTCATCACAACAAGGCCATTGTGTGCTTCTTGGCAAGGACTGGGCTTTTGTCTTCTCCAGGGTTTAACATCTTGGAAATGACGGATGTTACCCTGCTCATCCAGTCCTCTTATTCTTCCCTCAGTACAACAGCACCTCATGTTTGGGCTGTGCTTTATGTTTGAAAACATTCTCAGTTTGGTTCAAAATCCCAGCGACTACAATGGGCAAATGCATTCAAAATTAATTCAAAAGAGAAATGTTCTTAAGAACCTGTTACGAGGTGCACACTGTTCCAGTTTCCAGACAATTAAATTAGGAGAAGATCCAAGGATTACTTGAAATGCCTAACTTGTTACCTGAATTCTGGATCATTCCCTCTTTCCCATCCTTCTTCCACATTACTGCTAGATAAATTTTCAGAAACGCACTGACTGAAAGACCTAAGAGCATCACACGCTAATGTTTAATAGCTTTCTAGAATCAAGTTGGAATTTGGCTCGTCTCTCCCGCTATGCTTTAGGGCTTTTTAACTCAGAAACGCCTTTCTGATTGGGCAAGTCTACTTGCTTTCTTTCGTATTTCCTGGGTTTATTCCATCTTTTCCTCCCACTATTGTTATTTCTTCTTCCTTAAATTTCATTCTTCTCCCTTTTGGACTATGTAATCCCACATACGGTCTATAACTGAAATCCTCTGTTTACTTTTGAAGATGATGATATTGTTTGCACCTGAACGAGTTACAGTGCTGAGCTTCACAAAGCATTTAATTTCCTCCAGTGAGTTTATGATGAGTTCTGCCTCGGGAGCTACATTGCAAACCTGATAACGGATGAGGGCACATGGATGAATACTTCTCATTTACCAGTTCCTCAGAATAGGATATCTATTCTATGAACACCTCCCACATGAGCACTTGGTCTTCCTGGAGACCAGGAACACGGAGTAGTGCAAAGGGAAGATATTGCAGAGCAGATTTCCAACGTGAGTATAACTGGAAAACACACCCGCAGCCACCTCCTCTACTGAATGCTGTTTCTGATCACACCCACCATAGACAGGGTGCTTTGCCCTTCAGAGAGGCTAATCAGCACCCCTCTCGGGAAGAACTCTCCCCATCCAGGCAGCAACTCCTCCTCTAGCCACGCCCGAAGTTAGGTCCCTCACTCCAGAGCATGGCTTGCTTGTGTTTCCTGTTCCCTGCAGCTGTGGCTCACTTTCAAAAGTAAGACACGAATGCCACATTAGGTCACGTACATATATCAATGGCATTCTCTTCACCTCCTACAAAAGATCATGTTTTATAATGCTGGGAAACAAATCGATTTACAATCCCATAAATTGGTCCTAACACAGCAAGCATTTGTTTTATTTTCCTGTCTATAAGAATCACACCTGGTTTTGCACATTATTCTCAGAAAACAATTGGAAATGACAGTGGCAGTTAAAATTGGTCTTAGTGTAATTTCAGCTGTCACTTTTTGGATTCTTTTATATCGTTCTGAATCATTGGACATCCAGATCAAATTCAGCTTGCTGATATATGCATTTCATTATAATATACAGAAATGACATCTGTCTTGATCAGGTTTGTTGCAAAACAATGTCTTAATTCCATCTCTGACAATGAATTTGTAAGATTGCACTGTTAAAATTTCTCTTTCATCTAATAAAATTGAGCAGGGTTTATAAAGATATAGAGTAAGAGCAAATTAATGAATTACTATGCATTTAAATCAGTTCCAGGACACTTTAAAAACTGAATTGCATTTCATTTTTGGACCATTTAAAATCATGGTGATTATTTCAGAAGCACATGATGAGGTGCTTTCCTGCACAGTCTCTAAGAGTGACAGTTTACTTTCAGCTTTGTCACAGTAAGTCAGCTTCTAGAGGCCTTCTGCGTGTTCTTGGGAACGCCAAAGTCTAATTTGTCAATGATTTCTTCTTTCTTTTCTCGAAGTGAATATCAAATCTTCAGTCTCAGATACTAAAGAAGGTGAGTGGGTGTGGAAGAAAATGAGGAGTCCTCTTGCAAGGGTGGGAGCACAGGTCGCTCCTGCTGATGAAGAGCGGAAGGGAAGCAGAAGCCGGCAGCGCAGGATTAATGCAGGGCCTGTGCTCAGTGGGCAGCAGCAGAAATTGCCAGTGCTCTCAGGTCACCATGGTTAATGAGTCTTATTTACAGGAAGTAATTTAAGAACGGACTTAACTTCCACATCATGTAGAACTGGGCCTTGACCTACAAGCGTAATAAATACCAGTTGTCCAGGACTGTAATAGAAACCTGGGTTGCAATGGATGGCCTACAAGCTCATCAGAGGAGCGGGTAGGTGAGTAATTACTTCTTCCTAGGGACCCAGAGGCACAGGAGCCTGGAAAACGCAATCAGGGAGAAAAGCAGCACTCTGGAGTGGTGGGCCTCTGGTTCCGGGAGGCTCGCTCACCTAGCCAGGAGCACACGGAGTACCTGGACGCAGCACAGCCACCCGAGACCTGAGATCATCCAACTCTCTCTACCTAAGACAGGAAGGTTCTGAAGTCAGGTGACCGAGAGCGCTTTCCACTGTGGAAGATTGTCCAGGCATGGTGGTCCCTGACCCTGGATGGCTAAGAAGGGGGAAGAGCGAATGATGACAATGACCCCCCCCCCCAGGTCAGCCTTTGACTTCCTGACAGGTGTGAGGACCCTACTGGCCACCAGCTTCGCCATAGCTTCAGATTGCCCTGCAACAGTTCAGGGGACGTGGCCAGTATCAACCTCCTGCACATGGTCTGAGTGAGGGTGTGCAGGTGACTCCTCGGGCTTACCCGAGTGTGGATAAACAGGAAACGGAGTTTCCCTGGAGGCTTCTCAGCTTCTCTGAACTGATCAGTGTTCACTTAGGACTGACTGCGAATGTCCCCAGTGTGGTAGAATTTTCTCCTTGCTGTGCATGAGATGCGCCTGGCCTCACAATGCCTTACCTGCTTGTCAGTGGCTCTAACTTGTGGTGGCACCTGTAGCCTCTCAGGAGTCCCCTCTCCTGCACTGCTTATGATGCACTCACCTCCGCTCCTGCCCCCAGGCAGCTTCCTCCTTCTCCAGTGCCTCTGCATATAGGAGCCTGACTGGTGGTTGACCCTGCTTTAACACCACAAATGCATGCACTCCTTTCCTCTCTAGGACAGGTGCTTTCCTGCCAAGCTCCTGGCACAAGTGCTGGAGGGAAAACCTTGGTTCCCAGCACACGACAGGTTTTTAAATTGATGAGCATGCACTGTTTGATAAATAAAAGGAAAACATTTCCCGTATTTTCCCAGCAGATTTGCTTTAGATTTTCTAATTCCAAATTCCTGGTCCTCAAGAAGCTGTGCTCTGTGGGACGCAGCAAGTGCACACTCAAGTGTGTGTGTGCACACACCAGCATGCCTGTGTGTGGCAAGGTGTTTATGTTATGCAGTGTCGCTCTTTCCTGTGTCCTCTGCAAGTCTAGAGTAGGAACCAACCAGTATTTTTGAGTGTACGACTCATGTGGGTCTGAAAAGAATGGATGTTTGGCTTGGATTTAACAGTTGAAGAATTAAATCTTTTTTGTTTTCTGTTTTGTTCTTCAGGTATATAAATCTGGGATAGCACTTGGGTTGCTCAAAGTGTCCATCTCCTCATTTGCAATCTAGTGATGAAGGTAGTACGCACACCAGAGAATCACTGTGATTTTGAATAAAGGTGATTTATTTTTCTGGGAATTCTTTGCAAAATGAATCACTATATTAAAATGAGACTTTTTTTTAGTAGCAATCTTTTAAGCATACTCTATCAGCAGTAGTATCACTGCATTTCATTTAGTGTTTTAATAGCTGTTTCCTCCATTTTTTTGAGAATTTCTCAAGGGAAGACTTTGATATCCAAAATTGCAACTGTGTGAAGCATAGTACTATCTCAATAGAGCATACTGGTTAGTGAATGCACTCGGGTCTGCGGGGAAACGGAAGGCAGGGCATTGTGCTCCAGAGTCGATCCCGCAGCTGGACTTCCTGGCCACTGCTCTGAAGCACCAGCTTCAGTCAGGCTGGCTGTACACTATCTAGGAAACGGGAGTGCTGGTTCTCTGGATGCACAAGTACACGTTGCCTGGGAAAGCTTAGCACGTGCCCCTGGAGGGCACAGGTCTTCCCAAAGGGCACAGCAACCCAACTTCCATCTCCTCCCATTCAGCCATTTTCTATTTGGCCAAAGGACTGGTGGTTTATTGGTTAGTAAATAAATTTTAGTTGCCTTTTTCCAATTCACACTGCCCTTTGTCACATTTTCTATGAGTTTTGGAAGGAACTTTGAGAAGAGCCACCATGGGTAACTTTTAAAAGCCCTTACAAGTTAAACCAGTCAGACCCAATGGTTGAGTAACAGCTGAGGAGAAGTTGTGATGAGCAGATGAAATGAGATTTGACTAGAAAGAGGGGTTAGAAAAGACCTGGGAAAAACAGAAGGTGGCCCATGAGGAGCAATGGAGCGAGCCGTGAGCAGGTGGAGCGAGGGCATTGACCCCATAGGCTCAGGCTAGGAATGTGCCCACAGGTGGGAGAAGAGAGATGTTGAACATACCGATCATCCTCTTATGAAGTGACTCCTTGTGAACTCATCCCCAATACTGCAGTCTGCAGTACATGCTATGTGAATATCTGAAAATTTTCGCTCTTGCTCATGAGGCTTTCTTGGGTCTGCTCCTGGGACATAATCACCTGCCTCATTTTCTTCAGCAAAAGCCCATTTTGCTTAAGTTGGTCAGATTTCATTTCTATTGCTTTCAGTTCCAAAATTCTAAGTGATACAGAAATTAATCAGAGGCTGACAATGAAGAAAGAAGTTAAGATGTTGGAATCAGGGCTGGAGCAGTGGCTCACGGATTTCCGTGCTTGCCTGGCACGCTCAGGGACGCGGTTCAAACCCCAGCACCACATACACAATGAAGGCCCCATGGAAAACTAAATAAAATTGATTCTCTATCCCTCTCTATCTTAAAAAAAAAAGCTGTTGGCAAATTGGCATCAATGTAGGTTAAGGGGAAGGAGAGTCATTCTGTGCTGACCTCAAGCTGGTTCCTGCCATTTGCACATGAGGAAGCCTCAGCCAGTCAGAACCTTAGCTATACATATCTAACATGTGAAGCTACATGTGCAAGTTTTGACAATTTTGGAAAGGTCCAACAACAAGGAGACATGGTTGAATCCCACCGGTTTTGTAAAAACATAAGAAGACCTTTTATTAAAAAAAAAGTCAGTATTCTTGCCCAGGGCCAATGGGTCTAGATTTCTGAGAGTCGAATGTAAGCACTCAAGGTCAGTTTCAGCGCTGCAGGCATTTGCGGTACCCAGGGGAAGCTGCCTGGCACAGCAGCCTGTCCACTGGGCACCCACAGAGCTCAGTAAGGTAGATACCTGGTATTCCATTCATCAAGGAGTAACTGAAATACTGCGAGAGAAGAACAGAATGTGACACTCGTAAGATGGGCTTTGATTAAGAATGGGAGGGAAACTGTAGTCCAGGGCTGTTTACTTTTAAGCACAGATGAGACATGAAAATACCTGTAACCTGTAGAAGTAAGGAAGGACACTTGGAGTGGAGAGAAGGCTAATGCCCACAAAGCAGAGCCAGTGAGGAAGAAAGGGCCACAGTGCCCTGAAACGGGTGTTATGAGCATTAGAGGATCCCTCAGAGACAGGAGGAGAGCTCTCCATACCCAGCAGTCCACAGGGCCAACCGTACCTCCCAAGACACTTTCAACACAGCGTATGTGATAAGCGAGGGCATCTTCTGCCTTCATGAACGGAATGTTTTGGAATATTATGCAGCACATTCAAAGCAACAGCCCAAGAACGCTGTGGGTGTGAGTCTGTGGTGCAGCCCAGTGAGGGCAGAGCCCTCGCCTCCCAGGGGTGGCAGGAATGGCGCTGGGATGTGAACGAAGCCATACAAAGGGTCCCACTGCAGCAGGATGTGACACAAAGTCTAAGACGTCCTTGGGAGGCATTGACTGCTTCTTAAAAGAAGTCACAGCTAAGCTAAGGTGAAGGATATGCTAAAATTATTCAAGGACTGAATCAAGGAGAAATGGGAGTATTCCTGGTGAAAAAATAAAAGTAAATAAAAAATTTAAAATATTACAAATACAAAAAGGAAACTCATTCTGAGAAAATAACAGCAGAACCTGTATAAAATAACAATTTAGAATCTAAATAGGAAATTAAAATAGTATTTGTTTTGCTAAATATAGCAGATTCATGTAAACTGACTAAATGAAGTAACACAATCTCATTAAATTCAACAGCTAAAACAGAAAGTTTTTTTTATTGGAAAATATCCAATCAAATTTATTTTAATGTAATGAAATGATGTTTATTCTGCAAAGAAATGCTACTTAATATGTGGAAAGTAATATAATTTCCTCACTAGGGACAGTTATGTTTTGACATAAAGTTATCAAATTCTAGTAGGATGCAAATAGTTATCTTATTTTCCCCTCTGCCCATTTTGTTTTATATTTTATAATTTGTTGTACATTTATTTTTATATTTTAAACTGTGGTTAGACAAACGACTTTGAGAATAGCAACAGAAGTGTTTTTTTATGGTTTGTTTGTTAATAATGTTTAAATAAATTTATTTACGTAATGGAATTTTAAATTTAGCAGAGGTGCATGACAGTCTTTGTTTTCAAATCCTGGATCATTATGGGTAGTTTTTGTTTCTGGAACCCAGTCAAACTTTATTATTTTCGATTCTGTCTCCTTTAAGCTCTTGGTGCATCATGAATTCATCTAATCTTTGCAAATCCTTGGGTCTTTCAGAGAGGGTCATCCTGCTGGCTGCGCACTGACAAAAGCCACAGTTCTGCAGATGAAGAGGTGGGTCACTTTTTATCTCCACTGTGATGAGATAATGCTGAGAACCACAGCTAAGGATCCCCCTTTAGTTCCCTTAACTCTCATATGCAAACACCTCCTCCCATTTAAAGTGATCGGTCATTTTGTGCTTGAATTAAAATTTTGTACCTGTAGTTGGAATATTTAACTTTGGAAAGAATGACTTCCCGAAATAAAAGCACCACAGATCATAAGCACACGCAGCTGTGTCTGCTTCTGAATCCTCCAAGAAGCAGAAAATGAAAACACCGTGAATGTTCACCAATAGTGGAATGCTTGAAAACACACTGCACCCCTACACTGTGGTTGTGAAGGACACTGTCAGAAGCCCTTGGTTAGACTTAAGTCCTTGCTATGGACATAGATATGCATACTATATTAAGAACAGTAATGCAGCAACTTGAGAGGCAGCAGGATTGCAAATTCGAGGCCAGCCTGGGCGATACAGCAAGACCCTATCTCAGGATAATTCAACGATAATAATAATGATAATGATGATGATGATGATGACAATAAGTCTGAGGGTGTAGCTCAGTGACGAGCACTCTTGGGTTTAATCCTTAGTACTGTTGGGAAGGGAGAAAGAAGGGAAAGAAAGCAAGCAGGTAATCAACAAGCAATCATCTATTGTAATAAAAAAAGAAATGACTGCAGAGGGACTAGGGGCAGAGGCATGTGCCCCTGGGGAGAGGGGAAGCGTCCTGGGCGCCAGGTCCAGAGGGGCACAGGCAGGTCACGGCTATCCCACAGAGACCGCAGCACTCGGGCTTGGCGTTGCAGGATTGATCTCCCCTTAGGTTTGGTGAGGCAGGAAAGAAACAGGGCCTCACTGATTCCTGGGTGCGCAGATCACAGTTCCAGTAGCATTTAAACAAGCACTAGGAATCAACATGAAATTTCACTTTGATTTTAAATTTTATCGTGTGTTTCATTACATGTTTAAAAACCGCTCTGCAGGGCTGGAGCAGTGGCTCAGTGGTTACGGTTCTTTCCTGCCATGCACGAGTACAAGAGTTCAGACCCCAGTACCACATACACAGAGAAGTCTTGGAGCAACAAAGGCCACATGAAAAACTAAATAAAAAATTGATTCTCTCTATCTCTCCCTCCCTCCCTCTCTCTCTGTCTCTCTCATTGTCCCTCTCTTAAGAAAAAAAAATAAAACACTCTGCAATCTGCTATCATGTCGCATCAAAAAACATAAATAATGATATTTTTCTTTCAAGGTATCAAGAATCATGTACCACATAGTAGTTCTATAAATTGTCTAAATATACGTTTTGTAAATGCTGTCTTTTCGTTCAAAATACCCTCTTTTTGACTGTAACTAGAGAATACATTATCCCAACCCCTAGTTGGCCCACAGATGTGAGTTTAGGAGTCCTGTATGGTGGCCCATTAAGGATAGGAAGAGTGGACACATGTGGTTTGCAGCCTGCCTCCCAGCTTGGCGGCAGCGTTCCTCGCAGCCTCTGCCTGAATTTGTGTGGCTCCTCGTGTAGATGCACTCTGCGCCCTTCATTTCTCCGCAGGACATTTCCAGCCTTGTATGTGTACGGTGCATCGCTGGCTTTATTTGCTTTTGACATATTATTTGACCCAAAGGATATTAAAGCTAAGATTCAGGAAATAAGCCCAGTTTCCAGAATCAGACTACAATAAGCAATAAAGCTGTACTTTCTTAACTGATCAATTAAATGTTGTTTGTTCCTTATGCTAATCTATGCTAGGAAAAGAACTGAGACAGATTAATTTTTTTTTTCAGCCACCAAGATGACAGAGCTGAGGAAAGAGTATGAGCACACTCTTGAGCTCAGCCTGAGGCACGGCATTAAGAAGACCCCACCAGCCACCGCAGCAACCACAGCTAAGGGGACTCGGAGCGGGAATCCTTAACCAAGAGTAAGGCAATTTGTTTCTAAAGATTTTTATGTGAGCTGAATACTTCCAAACTATATTCCTCATAAACACTGCCTAGAAATACTGATCGTTTGTTCTCAGTGAAGTTCTTCTTTGCTAACTGATAGCAGCGAAGCACAATGCATTGGTGGTTTAGAGTTTGGACCCCGTCTTTGCAATTTAACACAGCATGTGAAGTCTTCTATCACAGAACACCGTAAGTTGAGTGGCTGAAAAACCTCAGAAATTTATTTCCCACAATTATGGAGGCTGGGAAGTTCAAGAGCAAAGCATAGGAACATGGGGTGTCTGTCAAGGGCCTCTTCCTCAGTCACAGGTTGTTTTAGCCACCTTTTTCTGCCACTAAGACCAAAAGACCTAACAGTAACAAATTTTGATGAGGAGAAGATTACTCGGGGCTCAAGGCTTCAGAGGTCTCAATCCATAGATGGCTGACAAAGCAACTGGGGACATGGCACCTGGAAGAAGAGAGAGAGAAAGTGTATCACTGGTGTATCCCAAAGACGTGTCCCAAGTGACTCACCCTGCCTGCTGTGGCTGCCACCCAGTTAATCCCTATCAGTGGTGTGAAGCACTGACTAGGTTAAGGCTCCTGTAACCCAATCAGTTCACCTCTAAACCTCCTTACATCATTTCACACATGAGTGTTAGGGGGGACACCTCACATCTGCACCACAACACAGCTGGTGCCTTCTCAATGCATTCTTCAGTGGCCTCTTTGCTCTCCCAGAGAGAGGGAGACAGAGAGATGCAGGGAAGGGTGTGCAGAGAGTAAGCATGTGAGCTTGTGCAAGTGAGCAAGCCTGGGCCTCTTCCTCCAGGGCCACTGGGGATCCCCCCTGCATGACCTAGTTGAACCTTGATAGCTGCCTCGGAGGTCCTATCTCCAAACACACTTTCACCAGTAGTTGGCATCTCAACAAATGAGCGGGTGGCACAATTCAGCCCATAATACCTCCATAATCATGTATTTATTTTATTCAAACTTTGTCAGAGCCTGCTGAAAACCTTAAATTCCCGGTGAACACTCGGCAGCGAAGATGCTTAAAGAAGAAAACACTCACACACACACACACACACACACACACACACAAACACAAGGAAGCTTCCTTTTTCTTATGTATCTTTATTTTTGGTCAGGTCCTCTTTATATTTTCCCAGAGTGTTTTTCTAACACGAAGAAGCCAAAACAAGTCCCCAGAATACACCATGGTTCTCAGGCAAGCATAAACATTTCTAAGTTCCCAGCGAGCTTTGATGTTAGGTCACAATGCCCCAGGTTCCCAGCTATTTCCTGATACATGTGGTCAGCTGCTTCTCACCAGAATTCTTTGCTCCCCTTATCTTAAGCAGGTCAAGAGCAGGTCACGATTCATGGCATGAGCCACGTTTGTGTGCATGCACACACAAAACTCAAAATTCAGTGGAATCTCTGGATAACTGAGAATTCCTAAGCCTTGAACTTTACTCCAGGAGTCTCCTGAAGTGAATCTTGTGTAATTTGCATGAAGTACGTTCTTCACGTTTGGTGGCTTTCAAACATTTAGAAGAAAAGCAAACTTAGCACAATTTACAAATTGGTCTTATAAAATGGGCAAATCAGTCACATTAAAGAAGAGATGCTAAGTGTATGACTTTTGATCGGAAGGTAATGCAATGGTATATAATAGGCCCACCCCAAAACAGACAACACATGACCTTTGCAAAGAGAAACCGGGGGTATTTGATCAGGTAAGGTAACAGAAAAGAAATAGGAGTCCTGTTAAATCTGCTTTTTCTGCACAGTAAAGTGTGATAGTCTGAAACAGATAAACCAAGATGCGGAAAAGATGCAGCTGGGTACAAATGTACAAAGCAGTCTTCATAATAGTTCCGGTAACAACAATTTCCCCAACAGATTATTATGGTTTACATATGAGATGCCCCCAAAGCTCATGTGTGGGACAATGCAGAGGTGAAATAATCGGGTTATGAGAGGGGTCATCCAACTAGTGGATTAATCTGCTAATGTGGATTACCTGACAGTAGCTGTAGGGTGTGGCTGGAGGAGGTAGTTCACTGAGGTCACTGGCTTTGGGGTTTATATTTTCTCTCTGGTGAGCAAGAACTCTCTGTTTCCATTGCCATGTTCTGGACTGCTCCCCTGCCCGCCGCTGGCCCCCTCCAACCCTTCCTCCGGGATGCTCTGCCTCACCTGGAACAGTGGAGTCAGCTGTCTATGGATTGAAGCCTCTGAAACTGTGAGGCCAGAGTAACCCTTCCCCCTTTGCATTGTTCTTCTCAGGTCTTCTGGTCACAGTGACAAGAAAGCTGACTATGAAACAGGAACATAGGAGATTTTCACTTTTTATTTCAACTTTCACTGGGCTAACTTTTTACATGAAATTGATAAGATAAGGGTCTAGAGTGGTGGCTTGGTGGTTACAGTGCTTGCCTGGCATGTGCAAGGATGCAGATTCAAACCCCAGCACCACGTACACAACCAAGTATGGAGAAAAGAAAGACACATGAAAAAACTAAATAAAATTGATTCTCTCTCTCTCTCTCCCCCTCTTACTGTCCCTCTCTTTTTTAAAAAATTGAAAGATAAAAATGTACTTTGAAGCACAACACTAAAAAATTGCATTTGGGGCTGGAGCGGTGGCTCAGTGGTTACAGCACTTGCCTGGCATGTGCGAGTATGCGGGTTTGATACCCAGCACCATGTACATAATGAAGTGTTGGAGCAACGAAATCCAGATGAAAAACTAAATAAAACTGATTCTCTCTTTAGCTCTCTCTCACTCTTTTAAAGAACAGAATAATTACATTTGAAGATAAAACATATGAAAAGATGGAGTATCCTCTTTATGATGCTTGATTACAAATACCCAAGAACTCTCCAATGATTTTGTTCAAGATAGTCCAAATGGAAATTAATAGGATCTACAGAGGAATTCAGAGAAGTGCCTACGAGGAGGTGGCTCATTTCCCCACGTCTAGATGGCAGTTCTCGGGTGGCATGAATGAGAGCAGCATGAAGCTGTAGCCATCGGCGTGCGGTTAGTGAGAAGGCTCTGGCTTCTCGCTCACAGGGCAGATGCACGCAAGCCCAGCATCGGGACTTGACCTTCTCTGTCTTGGACACTTCTCCAAGGCTCTTCAAGTTGCTGCCTCCTGCTCAGAGCAGGGTATCACTGTCTGGCCTGAAGCATCTCCAACAAAAGGAAACTTGTTTCCTTGGAAGTTCCTTGAAAGACGCGAACACGAATTTCATCCACATAGCCCATTTTGGGTTGGAGTCTGTGTCTTTGGAATCCTAGAAACTGGTCATAGAACCTTCTGGAAAGTAAGAAGCAGTGCTCTCAGGATGCCAAGCCAGTGGAAGGGTGCTTTTCCTGGTGATTATGTGGATCTATTCCTGCTCAATGTCACAGGAAAGCCAGGGGCCAGGCTGTTCCCACCATGTGGTCTCCCTCAGGTGCCCCCTGCCATTTCCCTATGCTGGAGGAGGACAGCAGAGGTCCCAGCCCACCTGGACTGCAGCCTGGATACCTCAGGTGGTAGAAACGCCCGTCCTGATGCAGTGCTATGGCCAGTGTCTCCTGGCACATCTCTATGTCCCTCGTCAGATGTATTCCTTGTCTCCCCCATTACACATTTGTCCTTGCTCTGGAAAATGTTGCTGCATCCTGGCTTCTCCCTTCCCTTGCTAAAGGGAGCTGACAGCTTTAATCTCCGCTCTCTCCCCTCTCCTTTGGCCTTTGCCCTCTGTCATCAGACTCACTTCTGCACCGTCCCCTGCAGAGCTGGCCCCATTCGTATTTTCCCTGGGCCTCACATGCACCTGCCAGGTTCTGCCTGGTCCAATCTGTCTGCAGCACTTCCAAATCAACCTCTTCCCCTTTGGTTTCTGAATTGTCGTTCTCTTTGTTCATCTTTTATTGCCTTGAATTTCACACTCAGTTGTGATATTTGAGTCTCTTGGAGAAAATATTCAAAGCTTTTTTGAACATATTTTCTTAGACATGCTCTCAAGAAGTACAGGATGATTAAATATGGTCATTTCATTCCATTTGGCAATTTAAATTATAACCAATTTTTCTCAATAAAATCCACTATAAAGAAGTTCCAAAAGACAGAAAAATAATTCAGTTTTTCTTATTGATAATTTATTATCAAGAAAGTTTCAATTATTTTTACTTGAAAGATACAAATTGAACTTGAAGTCTGATCATTAATCTGTAGTTTAATGAAACATTCCTTCAGAATTTTGATAAGATTAGGCTTTATTAAGCATGCATCAGTAGTAAATATTCTGTTTCCTCCTGGATTTGAAATTCAGTAGTTCACAGCTCCAGGCATCTTCTTTAGTGTCAAATATACATATTGGTATTTAAGAGATAATTAAATATCCACTTTAGAGATAATTTCAGAAAAAAACCCTGGAAAACTGTGCCCTGGTCAGAGGATGAAGACTGACCTCAGCAGCTCTAAGTCACGTGGCTGTCTCTGTTCTAGGATGACACAGGATGACAATGGAAGTTCATCGATGGGGTCTTTCTTTCCAAATGCGTCACCCCAGTCTTAGCAAGTGAAAAAGCCAGTCGTACCTATAGCTGACACCATATCCTCAAACTTCCATGGCCACCAAAAACAGGGCAAGTCCAAGAAACCAAGGCTGAGAGAAGCCTAGGAATTGGGAGTGGTGACTAAGTGTACCGTGTCCAGAGCCGGAGCCCAGCGGGGGAAAGGCCATGTGGCAAGGAGTAAGGAAATTGGGATGACATGTGGATGCCAGGTAGCTGCAGTGAAATGTCACCAGTGGCTTGTTGTGACCAACGTGCTCAGAGAGGGAAAAGGCTGGTAGCACAGAAAACCCGGTTAGAGACCAATGGGGTTCTCTGTGCTATCCTCTCAAGTGTTCTGTAAATACAAAGGGTTCTTACTCTAAATTAAAATGTGCATTTAAAAGCAGATGTCCTGGAGGCTGGAGAGGTGCCTCCCTGGTAACCACGCTTGCCTGACTTGAGCGATCTTGCAAGTCTCAGAGCAACGTTAGCCACATGAAAAACTAAATAAAAAATCAATTCTCTCTCTCCTCTCTTTCTTTAAAAACATAATTAAATAAAAGCAGATGTCCTTGACCTAACATAATTGTTTATTTCAATTAATTCTTTCATTAATAAACTTTTGCAGTACTGTGGATTGAACTGAGGGGTGCTTTACTGCTGAGCTACATCCTCAGCCCTTTTTAGTTTTTGTTTCAAGATGGGATCTCGAAAAATTGCCCAGGATGTCCCTGAACTTGGATGCTCCTGCATCAGCCTCCTGAGTCGCCGGGTTTCAGGTATGCACCCCCGAGTCTCACATAATTATCTGTTTTCATGCTCTTTTCCAACACTTCTAGTTGAAAGAAGCTATATATAAAAGAATAGGGTCAAGAAACCTGGCACAAAAGCTGAGCGCACCTCTCTATTTCCTGGAACTCTCCTGTGGGAACGCCACAGCTTTCTCCGGGTAGACGCTTTCCTCGCCGCCGCTGTGCATTCTCTGGAGTGACAGCCAGTTGCTGCGGTCTCCTCCTTACCAGTGCCTGGGTGCGTGTCTGCACTTCCTTTGGACTTTTCACTCTCCTCCTTCAGAAACAAGAAGTTTTGTGAAATATTTCTATATTCGCTCCCAGTTTTGACATCCTGTGAATAACATTGTCCTATTTTTGCCCATTTTATCTGCTAGTCAATGTTTTAATATCTGAACCTATGAAGTTTGCCAAAAGATGCAAACTGCCAATCACCAAGAAAAGCTAGGTTCGTGGGGACAAAGGTTGTTTCAGAAGAGAGATTTTAATAAGTTCCTATGTTGTACCTGCCCGTCTGGAATTATGACATGACTGTGTTAGTCCAGCGCAGAAATGAAAAGACTTGCACTCGGAGACAAGGTACCCTGAGTACTTTCAACATCAACAAGGTTTTACTTTTAATTGTGGTGACTTCAAATATTAAAAGTAGAGAGAGAAGTACTCTCAGGATCGAACATCTAAGTTCATCATCTACCAGTATGTG
Organism: Aplodontia rufa; assembly: GCA_004027875.1. Lineage (NCBI taxonomy): Eukaryota > Metazoa > Chordata > Mammalia > Rodentia > Aplodontiidae > Aplodontia > Aplodontia rufa. Next base: position 30,852 of record PVKS010023105.1, read on the forward strand.
GCAGGTATAATTTGTCCCACTGCATTTTAAAATTTATTTTCCCCGGGAACACTTAAAACAAGATAAATGCCTAATTACCTGTCCATATTCACTGATTTTCAGAGCACACTCCTTACTCCACATACCTACAAAGGCCATTGGTGGCAGGTGACATTTGTCCTTTTGTTCATCCGCTCCTCCTGCTTTTTCTCCTTGTTTCCTCTCACGTGCCATTAGGTGCACAGAATGCAGTCATCATTATTATTAGCACCCAATTATTTTTGGCAGGTGCAGTTTGGTCTCTACACATCTCTTCAGACAAGGAGAGGATGTAATCCAGGAACCTGCATGCGTGTATGCATTTGTCTCATTCCACATAATTGATGGGAATCTGTTTGCACATAAAACTCTTGGCTCACATTTCTTTCCTAGAATTTCTTATATTAGCACACAGCATTATCTTCTCCTTGAAGGTATTACTAGGGGAAGCTTGATGCCAATTTGGTTTTCTTTATAAGTGACTCAGTTTTTCTGTCCAAATGAATTAATATATTTTCTTTATCTTAAAAGCTTGTAAGTTTTCTGCACTGTATTTCAAAACAGACCATATGGATTTGAATATCAAAAGGTATAGTTTATCCATTTGGCATTTGGAGCTATATCCACTTACATCAGAAAAAAATTCCTAGTTGAAGTTTTGACCAGTTTTATCCCTTTGGTATTCTTCCAGTCTCTTCAAATATACGTTAACTCTTTTGCTTCCCTGAAGACTACTTACTTTATTGTTTCATTCTCCTATTCTATTTCCCACTTTCATATTTCCATTTGCTTCTAATGATGTAATCTCCACTTTTGAAATTGTTCTCTTGTTTTTTTAATTGATTTCTGTTTCGTCACTATTTTTTATATCCTCATTCTGTTTCATTTCATCCTTTTCAATTGTTCGCATTTTATTGTGGGTGATTTTTTTCATAGCTTTTTTTATTAGTGGTGGTTTTATTTTCTGATTATTCCTTTGATTTATTTGGATATGTTAGTGTGCATATTTCACTGTTGTGTATACCCACTTTGTATAGACTTTGTATAATCTATCAGAACATAGCTTTTTTATAGTAATATTCATTTTCTTTCTTGTTGCTCATTTGTGAGTGAGATGGATATTTAAGGGCTGTGGTAGACTGTTCCTCTCTTAAGGGAAAAATAAGCCAGGATGGCATTCCCAGCCCAAAATCTGAATGTCTTTCTCCCTAGTTCATGTGAAATTTTGAAACATTCTGTATTCAAGTAGTTGTTTTAGTGTGCTCTCTTATAGGAGAAAACCTGATTCAGAGACCTCTTGTCTTCCAGAGCACAGCAGCCACCTTATGGATGTCATTTTGCTACAGAATTTGTTTCTGATCCTATGGTACTTCTGCTTTGCACCTGAAATTTCCAACCCCCTGAGATTATTTAAAATTTCTATCTTGTTCAATTAATATCTTGTTTTAATAAATTTTAAACATTTTTCTCAGAGTGCATCCTTCTAAAGTAACGTGTTGAGTATATCTTTTTTTTCCTTTTGTAAGAGAGAAAGGACAGTGAAAGAGAGAAAGAATCAATTTTATTTAGTTTTTCATGTGGCTTTCGTTGCTCCAACACTTGGTTGAATACATGGTGCTGATTTCCTCGTGCATGCCAGGCAAGCGCCGCAACCGCTGAGCCACTGCTCCATCCCCACATTGATGCTTTCTGAATCTCATCTGAGGTTCTCCATGGTTCACTCTGGTCTGACGCGGCTTGTTGAAAAGTCTGGGGTCCACAAAATCTTCCTCCCAGCTTTGCTGGCTTTTCTGAGATTGCCTGATCTAGATCGATCCATCATTCTGGGATGAGTTTCCCTCTTCAATTTCTAGTTTTCCTTTTGCTTATTTCTTTGTGACTGGAGTTGCACACTGCTTAACTTTGGTGGGTCCTGTTGCTGTCCGTGACCTGGCATCGCCAGCTCATTATCTGGGGCTAGTGGAGTATTTGTCTTTCTTTACTGAAGATGCCAGCTTTCTTTTCCTTCTCATTGTCTTCATTTACTTATCAAGTTTTTTTTTT
>PVKS010023106.1:0-32807 GCA_004027875.1 Aplodontia rufa
CAACTCCCTTAGAAGGATTATTGATTCCTTGGCTGTCTCCCCTCCTCTATAAAAACCCGTGAGCCTTAAGAATAAACGGATTCTGAGCTGCCATCAGCTGCGTGTGGTTGCCTCGTTTCCCCGGCTGGGAGGGAAGGGGTCCCCGGACGAGGGGGGACCCGGGTTCCAGCCGTCGGCACTCACCCCCGTCCTGATCGGCTCCCTGGGGGAACAATACAGCCCCCCACACATTTACTTTAAATATATAGAGGCTTTATCATTAATGGGTTTTATGTATAAATCAGTCTGATCACTGGTACTATTTCCTCTTGGCAATGTCATTTCGTATTTTTAAACTGTTTTGACTTAAATGGTATGAGATTGTTAATTTTTAAACTTTGGATGTTAATTTTTAAAAATTGGATGTTAACAATAATACCTGCAGCCAAATGCCATTGGCATGGACCCAACCCAGTCTTAATCTGGGGTCGAGGTAGTATTTATGTTTTTCCACAGAAAAATAATGGTCCCCAAAAGATTCCGAAACGATTTGTATGTCAGCTTTCTGCTTCTGATGGGACATCAAAATGACACAAAATCCTACTAAACTTTGTTCCTGCTAAAAGGGATTTCCTGACTCCTCCCTCCTCTGGTTTTCGCAACAATTCCTGTTCCAGTGAAAGTAAAGTTGACTGCTCAAAACGTTCAACTCTATCAAACCTGAAGGGACTTCAGATTTACAGTGACTATTGTGACAGCCATTGTGGCTGCAACTGCAGCTGCTGCTGCCGAGGGACTGACTATGTACCATTCAATGGCCACAGGGACAATGGTAAATAAATTGGCTAAACAAACTGCTACTGCCCTAAGTACTCAACAACAAATTAATGAACAGTTACAAGCGGACATAATGCTGTTAAATTAACTTGATGAAAAACTTGTCTCATAACTTTTGTTTTATTATTGCTTGTATGGATATATCCTCTGTTTCTATGATTACTGGTGGTAAGATTTCCAATCTGTTGTTGCTTGGGAAGAAATTGATTTGGCTTCCTGGTTTTTGATGGTTCCGTGTCTCATATCTGGTATTGGTGTGTGGTGGATGTACAAGCTACGAGGTGACCAGCGTAAACAGACAGCAATTCTACACCAAGCTTTGCTAGCCATCAATGCTGGCCACTCCCCTGAAGTATGGCTACACATGCTAGACCGGTAGTCAAAGATGGGCAGACCAGGAAGAGCACATATCAACCTAAGACAGGGATTGAAGACTTTGTACTTCAACACCCAATGACGGGTAAGAATGTAGCTCTATCCTGGCAACCTAAGGCAGGCATGGTCTCTTAACTGAAATAAAAAGGGGGATATGTCGGGGGCGGCACCCAGGGCCCACGCCACACAGGCAGCTTTAAGATGGCGACTGGCAGCTGGCCCAACCAAGTCAGCTGACCTCTTGCTGTTCCTGGTTCTTGTGCTTGCAACATCTGACCACCTAGGGACAACCAATAGGAGCCAATAGCAGAGTTTTCTTCCTCATAGCAACAGCCTACAGATTGGTTCACTTTTACTATATAAGCAGTGTAACTTCCTGAATAAAAAAGAAGAGATCTCCACAAGCAACAAGTGTGTACACATCGTTATTGCCACCTCGCCGATCGAGGGGACAATGACACTAATACATTGTAATAATGCTTAAATCTTCATTTTTTTTTAAAGTAAATTCCTCCCTTTTCTAAAAAGCAAATTGTGACCCATTCATCTTTTTTTTTGGAACCTAACTCAATACCTGCTTTCTATTTCCGAAAAATGAAGAGTAGGTCCCATTACTTATTTGAAAAGTTTGAAGTTTGGTCCACTAGTTTGTATCTTTTTCTTTATCATCAGTTGGTCATTTTCTTCTCTAGGATTATGGGTGAACGTATAATGTTTATTTAAAACTATACAGAAACATGGTTAAAGTTTTCAAGAGTTGGGCTTAAACCACATTATTGCAAAGTTCAATTATTTTGTTGATAGACATATTAATTATACAAATGTTCAAATCAAATCAGGTTTATTTTCTGTTTCCTTCTCACAGGGATGTGTACTTATGATGTAACCAATTTTTTTCCCTATGCCTAGTGAAATACGTTTTCACCTCAAATAGTGTTCAGTATTCCCTGCTTCACTGATGAGGTAACATATTAAAGCAAAAGATTACATAATTTTTACTTTTCTGTTACTCCTTCTTAATAAGAATTTTTCTTTTTTCTGTAGATTTCATGCTACAAAAAATCAAGAGTTCTTGTTATCAATTTCCAATCTATCATTTGATGATACCAAGCTATAAATAATTATTTGCTTCTAGTTTTTAAAATCTATTTGCTAACTTCTGGATATCGATACTTAATATAATTATCTGAGCTCAGTGAGTTTTTCTCATCCTCTATGATTTCAGTATTCTGGATGGTCATTACAATCTTTAAATACATAGTTGGAAATACTGTTGCTCTTTGAGTTTCTTTCATGGCCATTTGGATAGATCTCAATGTATCCCATTTTGGATATTTGTTAAACTTTAATGAGTACAATTACTGACCCAAAGTCTTTCTTCTTCCCACTTAGGTAGCCTTGTGTTCATGCATATCTGCGTATGCACTAGTTCATGTGGGTTTGTGTGTTTATGGAATATTTTTGCTTGGAAACAAATCTCTTTTTTTTCTATGTACACTTGGCCCATGTTGTAGTATATTATTGTCACAGGAAAGCAGGAAACTGAAAATCCAAACCTCAGTTCTTGTGTTCTGATGAAATAAGATTTAAAGTCAGACACAAAAAGTCATGCAAGACAATTTTATTATAAGTGAAAAAGAGGTGAAAGTAAAGTAAAAGCAGAGTAAGATTTCAAGCAGAAAGCACTCTCGAGAGAGTGGGCCTTCTCTGAACAGAGAACGACAAAGGAGACAACGCTGTCTCCAAATTTATTGCTGTTTTATCTCATCTGAAAACTGGGGTCCTCCTTCAGCAGCCTTCACCAATCAGGTGTTCAACTTCTCCTTCATATGTCTGGTGTTGGAGTTTTTGACCTTACTTGGTCCTCTCCGGAGCTGTCATGGTGGCATCCTATTCAGCCAGGCTTCAACTACAAGTCAGTCCTATGTTAATGTGGACATTGGGGTTAATAATGGTCAAAAATTACCTCAGTGCACCTGCGCTATAAAGGAATACCTCCTTCTGAGCTAGTAAGGGACAACTGGTGCCAGTAGCTTTTAGGTTCAACTCAACTTTTCTGGGGCCTGTGAAGAGATGTCTCATAGATCTTTTGTTCCTGAGGCATTCTCCCTCCCCTCTTGTCTTTGTTTACCCTCAATACTTGTGTACTAATGTTTTCCATAGTTTATCTGCATTGGCAGTAGCTTAAAGCAAACTTCAAGAGTAAACCTGTGGCCTTGTCAAGAATTTCACTGCTCATTGCTAGCTACTACCTAACATTATGAGCCCAAACTTCTCTTTTAAATTAGTCCATACAAATTTGTGGAGGTTCCACATTTGTCAAACAACTTTGGTTGAAGGGTAGGATAGGTTTTATGACCAATAGGTACATATGTTCTCTGGTACATTTTGAAAACTTGCATAAGCAATTTGCACAGTAATATTGAAACACCATTGTGATAAAATGTATAGCATGAAGGAGAGATTCAAAATAATTTTTAGATGCATATCATTATTTTTTGGACAGGAGATCCTTTTGATCGTATCTGTTATATAGCTTGTTGTCTGAAGAAGGTACTTGGAGATTCAGAAAGCCATTAGTATTAACCTTGTCAGCAATACAGCTCTGTATCTAGTTTCTCATATTGTCCTTGGACATGATACGACTCCATTGACAACTAAGCAGAGAATCCCAAATTCTCAGACTTGTTCTGTTCATAAGGCACATGTCATCCAACAAACTGGAAAAGAACTGATATTTATTCTTCCAGGGAGCACAATTTGTAAGTTGAGCTTTAGCCAAAGACAGTGATAAAATGTTAATTTTCTTTGCAAAATGACTAAACATTGAGCAAATAAACAATGAAATCATAATAAGATATTGGGAATAAAATATTGAGCATATACATGAACAGAATTTAATGCTACTGATAATATGAAAATTAAAGTGATACAATACTTGAATTCATAATATTGTACCTACAGCATTTCAAATACATTATTCAAAAATGTAATAATAAGAATTAGTACCCTTACCTAAACAAGCAAAATTTATTGCTTTGCTAGTTTTCTAGCATTTATAAACAGCTCAAATATTAAAGATATTTATATACAAATTAATCCTGGTTATTCACATTCTGAAAAACATAGCCATTAATGATTAAAAATTCTGAAGCTCAATTCTGATCAGTCATTACTTTATTCTGTTTGAATGAGTCAGGGATCTCCTGAGAACCAAACACAATAGAAGAAAACATACAATATATACACATACACACACACAAACAGACACACACACACACACACAAACATGCGCACACAAACATATACACAGAAAGACAGAGGTTGATTCACTGACTGCAAGACCTGGAGACTGAAGGATCCTTTCCCACTCCTAGTAGTCACTCTACAGGCTCTCTGTCATTTCTACTGCCATGTAAATAGAAGAGCCTAGCTGATAATGGCACCGTTATCTTAATGCAAGAGTAAAGAATGAAGCAAATTGTAATGCCACTCTAACTTGTGCCTAAAAGTTAAATAGAGAGCAGTGAACCACTGCATTGGAGAAAGCAAGTCACATGGCAAAGTGACTGAATGTCAGAGCAAACTCAGATCCTGCATTTGAAAGGAGAGAAAAAAATTATCTAGGAGCAGTTGGGATAAATACCAGAGTGCTAAATCAGTATTTTCTGATGTGTTTTTTGTCCCTATCCTTTTTACAAATTCGAACATGCTTGCCACTCACAGAATTACCTCTCTATAAGTTGTTGAACTGCTAGTGCCTCTTGATACACAACTCAAAACATACTGGCTATGAACATCTTTCCCTGTGCTTTTTCTGTATTTGTTCATTTAGATGTGTGTTTGTGCATGTGTAAATTCCATTTGCTTTTTACATTCTATGATCTTTCATATTTCCTCATCTTACTTCATGCTATTTTTTCTATTAGAAGCTATTCTTTATTCCTAAACAGAACAAAAACTGCTCATTCATTGAATTTAACCTGGTCTTCTTTAATTTTTGTATCCCAAGGCTGCATTTAATGTTTTACCTCAGTGCCCCCAGACATTATTGGCTGTGCAAATATATTATGTAGTCCTTAAAGGAAAGGCCAATATTTTATTTTGTCTGATGTATATTTGTTTCATCAGCTTCATAACCAGGGCAGTGCCCAGTGACTGACACAGTGCTGGATATGTGGAACATAATAAATGGTTGGATTCAACTGTATTGTAGAAATTCTCTTTCAAATCATAGTAGATTAGCTATGAATAGGTTATTACTTTAGTGTCATATATTCTGTACTTCATGGGAGCTTATTTATTATATGATGATTTTCTATTTTTGTAGATCAAACATTAGGAAATTATATACATATATATATAGTAATAAGATATTTTATTTATACAAAATATCTTAATGATAAGAACAATCATATTAGCCATCATGTAATGCTAGGTGGTTGATTCTATAATTGGAATTATTATGCATATGGAAATAAACCTTTTTTGATCAGAACATTTATGCAATTCAATGAACTAATATAAATATGATATAATTAAGGTAATAATTGCCTTTCTTAGTAATAGCTGGATTTTCAAGGTCATTTCTGGTTTTCTCTTTAACGTATTCTGAAGCAAATCATATTTTTCTTCACCAGTCAAAACAATATTTCAAAAAAAAATTGAGATATGAAATTTTCCTCAAGGAAAAATTGATTTTCATGGATAGACTTCATAGCATGCATATGAACAATTTATACTCAAGTACCATTCTGGTATTTCTCCTCAATCATGCCTTTCTCTACTCAATAGTGTAAGCATTCAAAATCCTGGCTCAACTCCTGTCTCTCTCCTAGGTTCTCATCCTTCTGAGGTTATTCTAATAATTCTTTTCAATAAGCATACTAGGAAATACACTAGCCTTCTGAATTATTGTTTAACTTGATTTATCCGCAAGGTGATTTTGGTCAGTGCATTGTGTAGTAGGAGATTTCAGAGAGAATTTGTGTTACTCATTACTGGTTGTGACTGTGACAAGTGCTTGCTGTCCGTAGTCTCATGCAGAATGTTTACGGGCTTGAGTGCTATTGTTAATCAGTGTTGATTTTAAACATTCATGAATAATATTCCTTACTGTTATTAAGAAAAGACAATAAGTTAGCATCCACCAAATTTTAAAGACTTTTATAATGTCTCTAAGTTTTTTTTTTTTTTTACTTTTTTTAAAGACAGAGGGACAGTGAGAGAGAGAGACAAAAAGAGAGAGAATCAATTTTATTTATTTTTTCATGTTTCTTTTGTTGCTCCAAGACTTCATTGTGTACATGGTGCTGGGATTTGAACTTGTATCCTTGTGCATGCCAGGCAAGCACTATAACCGCTGAGCCACCACTCCAGTTCCTATCTCTAAGCTTTGAAACAAATATTTCTTGAATTTTTAGCCAATTTAGAAAATATTTAGTAGGCAAAACACATAATAACTTTGTGATGATGTAATGATGCAATGCCTTTTTATTAAAGAGAAAGAGAATCAATTTTATTTAGTTTTTCATGTGGTTTTCATTGCTCCGACATTTAGTTGTATATGCGGTGATGAGGTTTGAATCTGTGTCTCTTGCATGCGAGGCAAGCACCATAACCACTGAGCAACGACACCAGCCCCGATGTATTGTCTTTTAATAATTAATGATATTCCATGGTATAAATGTACCACAGTTTTTGGATCCATTCTTCCAGTGAGGGACATCTGGGTTGTTTCCATAGCCTAGCAATAGTAAATTGTGCTGCTATGAACATCGATATCGCTGTGTCACTGTAATGTGCTGCAGCCTTTGAAGGTAAATGGATGGCTATGGAAGAGATCATGATGAGTAAAATCAGCTTAACCCAGAGATCTAAGGGTCGATTGTCTCCACTCATCTGTGGAGGTGGGGACTAGACCCTGGACAATGAGAAAGTTGGTCTAATAGCATGAGTTAAATCCAGATAAGATGTAATGCTTTACAATCTAATACTTTTTTTAGAGATATAGTGGGAAGGGGAAGGGAGGGATAATGGAGGGTAATTGGGGGGGGGCACTCCTGGGGATAATTGCAATATCCAGAATATATACACATTTTATATTATTTTGTTAAAATCTTGTAAGGTTGTTAAAAAAAAGAATTAATGATAAACAAACAAAAAATTCATTGGTTTCCAAAGTGTGATTTCTATGTTTTTAGGCAGCCCATGAATGACTATCAAGGATACAATATAGCGAAACTTCAATTTGATCTTTTTATATTATGCATTATTGTAAGTGACCAAGAGAATTCAGTGTTAGGAGTATATTTCCATTGTTATCCTGAAATACTCTCTTGGTATGAAATACTCTTTCACTTAGATAAGTTTTTTAGTACTAATAATCTGCTAACAATTTTGAAATAAAAATACAGGCACACCTGCCTTTGTTGCAGGTCCAGGTACTGATTTTGATTTTGCCCCTGAAAATTAAACATATATAGTCAAAAATACCTTGTCTCATGGAATGTACATTATAGTGGATGAGAGAAAAGACAGTCCATATATTAAGAAAATTCTGACAAAATACAGTATGTTATATGGTTTGGTTTGGGTTTATAGGGCAACTTGAAGTAGGGAAGTTGAGTAGAAATAATTTAGGGTGGTGAACTGGGGTTTTATGGTTAAGGAAAATGTCATTTTGAAGAAACATTTGTGAAAAATGATGGATAAAGTATATCAGTGAGAAATACACTTATCTACAAAAACAGCATTGCATTCACTGGACAGAAATTCAAGACAAATATTCTGGAGGGTTTGCAAAAGAGTGAGCCTGGAATGAGAAAATGAAGAGGAAATCTTAAATGCAAAGAAGACAGAGAGGTAAAGAGATGTGTGCTGTATTCTGTGGTGTAGAATCAGCACATTACAGCGACACAGCAATATCTACGTTCACAGCAGCTCAACTTACAATAGCTAAATTATGGAAACAACCCAGATGTCCTTCACTGGATGAATGGATCCGAAAACTGTGGTACATATATATCATGGAGTTTTACTCACCAATTAGAAACAATGACATTGCAGCCTTTGAAGGTAAATGGATGGCTATGGAAGAAATTATGCTGAGTGAAATCAGCATAACCCAGAGAACCAAGGGTCGAATGTCTTCAGTCATCTGTGGAGGCTGGAGCTAGAGCCTGGCCGTTGAGAAAGAGGTCTAGTATCATGTTTTGAATCCGGATAAGGTGTAATGTCATACAAACTAATACATTTTTAGAGATGTTTTGGGAAGGGATGGGAAGGATAAGAGTGGGTAATTGCAGGGGGAGGCTCTTGGGGGTAAATCTAATTTTCAGAATATATATATATATATATATATATATATATATATATTATAATAAATTTCTGAATAAAAAAAGTCACTGAAGATCTTAGATTTAATGTTGAGTGAGGAGAAAAAGCAGGGAAGTACTGAGTGGAAGACTGGTAATCACTTTGTTGTTTGTTGTAATTGATTGAGGGGACCAGTGTTAATGTATGGAAAGAGGAGATAATCTAAGTCACAAATGATAGTAGTTTGGAACACAAGGTAGGTGTGAATTTCCAGATAATTTTGCATCAATAGGATTCCCAAAAAGATTGATTGTTGGATGCTAAGGAATGGTCACAAATGACTCTAAGGTTATTAGAATGAACAACTGGAAAGGTACGTTTACCTTCAGTAAAATTGAGATAATGCAGGTGAAGATTTCTGATGATTTCACACATATTCAGTTTGAGATATTCAATAACGGTTTACTTCTAATGTTGATTAGGAGTTTGAATATATGAATATGAAACTGTAGAGAGTTCTGGCCTGGAGATTTAAAAAAAATGAATATTATCACCATACTCTTTTCCATACATGTTCAGCTGCATGCATGCAGACAAAAATCTGAGAGACCAGCAATTGGGTGTAACCAAGGCTGTGGTTTTTGCCATACAGTTCAATACAGCAAAGGAAAGACAGATGAATTAAGTCCTGAAAGGGATTATGGATAGAAAAAAAATTGATGCAAGCAGTAAATCACTGTTCCTATTGCCCTCTGTTAACAAATACATTATTTGGGTGGATAAGGAAATGCCAGCCTATCAAACAGAAATTATTATCAAATACCATTAAATTTAATGATTGAAACAGAATTATATATGTACATATATATTTGAAATTGTTACCTCATAATAAAAGTTAAGAAATATAATTAAGATATAATAATTATGACCAATCTATAAAAAATAATTTTATAATTATTTCCCATCATAATTTTATAGGTTTTAAAAGTTTCAAACAATAATTACAATCACCAAAGGTTTTAGGGTTAGGAAAACAGAGAAATTTGGATTTTCCAGCCACTCAATTGTTCTTTTGCGTAGTTGGGAGATTACTAGCAGAAAGTGAGAGAATTGTATGTGAAGTTCTGACTTTGCAGAGAGAAACCTTAGATTCAAAATATTTGGTGATTTATCTCTTCCAGATCATGCTTAAAAGACTTGTCCTTATTAAGCCAGTGTTCTGACGTGAATATTCTGTGGGAGCTCTCATTACCATGTTAGTTTCTTCTAAAAAACAGAATTAGGTCCACATAATACAATTCTATCAAGAAATTTCTCTTAAAGTTTATTTTTGCTCCTTAGTTATTTTTTAAGAGTGTTTAGGAAGGTTTAAAATAAAGATTAAATCACTACACACAATTTGCATCCCTGTCTCCCATAAAGGATGTTTATTTTGTCTTGGCAATTTTTCAAGAATACAAAAAGAAAAATTTCAAACTGAAAAGTTACTTTAGGTATTGGAATAAGGAAATCTGAATTATATTTGTTCTAACTGATAAATCTACTTTATTCTCTCTAAAAATTTTAGAGTGTCTTTGATATTATTTATGCTCCTTATCTGATATATTTGTGTTTTTTTTTAATTGCGTGACATTAGTCTAGAAAGGAAAGTCAATCTGCAATTGAGGCGTGGGCCTGTTGATTTCTGATTTCATTTTTTTATTACTTAAATGCTTATTAACAGGTATGCAAATTTTTTGATTCGTATTTTTTGATTCAATTTTAGGGTTTGTTTTAAATTTATGTTTAATGGGACTGAGCGGTTGCTCAGTGGTTACAATGGCTTGCCCAGCACGTGCGAGTACACAGGTTTGAACCCCAGGATCCACATACACAACTGGGTGTCAGAGCAGCGAGAGCCATTTGAAAACGCAATAAAAATTAATTCTGTCGGTCTCTCTCGCACTCTCACTGTCCTTCTCTCTTTAAAAATAAATAAATAAAATAAATAAATTTCTGTTTAATGAATCTTATGAACAATAACATAAGGGCTTGAAAATATATTTGAAAGGGCCTCAAATAAATACTCAATTAGTTAATACTCATAAGGAAAATTCAACTGAAATTTCTCCAATTAATGGATATGTGGTAAACAATATGAGGAAGAGAAAGAGATGGGAGCTATTTACTGGTGACATTACTCTGTTAGGATTGCCACTTGTCGCTCTAAACACCTTGTGCCAGTAAATGACCTCATGGAAATGTCTATGAAGTGCTGGCCATTCTTTACTGTCATATGTTCTGGGAAGTTAATATAATATTACATTGAGTGGCTCTATTCCACATAAAAGCAAAAGCATATAAAATCAACTTGTACTTTTCTTTTCATCTATGAACTTGAAAGATATTAAAGCAAGAATAGTAACTTCCCAAACCACAGATTGCCATCTAATGGGAAAAAGAAAGCCAATTAGTATAAAACTCTGTCTTGGGGAAAAAAGAAAAGCCTAATTTAGTTATCTTCAAAGATGTTTTCCAACAGGTTTCTAATTAATCACTGCAAACTTCTCATTAATGAGTTCCTATTTCAGTTCAGGGAGAGGTAGTTAAATCTATTTAGCCACAGAAATGATTATATTTGAAAGTCCAAAATGGAATTTTCTACACTAATTTTGTTATTATTATTGTAATTGTGATAATGGCAAGCCGTCAATTAATCTAGACTATGAAAACTTTAATACAATGATTTTCATTTTGCTATTTATGCTGCAGTAAACTATGATCAATGTATTCTTATATATGATATCTCAATTGTAAAATTTCTCATTTGAAGAAAGTGCGATGTACATAACTAATCACAGATATTGATACATTTAATTTTCTGAAAATCATTTGATTAGAATTTATAAATTTTACCTACTGACTGAAATTCTAGTATTTAAGTATAAAGAACAGAGTTAGTTCCTATGCTAAAACAGAAGGATTAAAACAAAAAGTCAGCTATCAGTTTTGCATAGATGTATGTCTATTTCACAAATCATAAGATTTTCTATTCTTGTAGTAAATTGTGTGTGGACTTGATCAATTTTTTTCAGATAGTATTATGAAAACAGTACTCTGAAAATATTTCTTTGGACTTAAAAAGAAATATCTCTATATAAGAGATTTATGTAATTTAGCAGCTCTTGATTATAATTTAACTTACACATGACAAAATATAATACTCAATGAAGTAAAAAGAAACTAACTGATCTTTATATACTAGACAAATAATAATGTATATCAGAATGAAGAATTTTAGGCAAACTTCAATAAATAATAAAGAGAATAAGCAAAATTCTAATGATGCTTGAATTAATATAAAAAATTCCCCTATCCAATTTTAGATATTTCTCAAATTTATATGCATGTTGTTGCATGTGATTAATTTCTTTTTCAGTGTTATTTCATCCTATTGCAATAATTACATAATTTCCTAGGTAATGACTTTTGTAATTCATAATTATAGTTGTAATGTAACTGTGCCCTTTTTGTGTAGTCATGGTGTCTTTCTGGCCATGGGATACAGCAGGACCTCTAGTTAATCTCTCATTTTTACTCTTTCTTTGGAGAATTCTACTACTTTCTATTAGTAATTTTCTAAATTCTCACTGTGACTACTTTGTTATTACCATACACAAACAGCATCTATGAGATTGTATTAAAGAATATAAAATGTAAAATCACCAGTAGCTTTTAAAAATTGCAGCGAGTAATATGAAATTAATATTATGCTATCTGCTACATCTAATTGAAGGTTATGATTCACTGTATGTATTAAAATGTCAGCCAAAAGCTATATTCTTACACATGATTATAGATTTCTGAAAGACAACAAAGAAATATATACTAAATATTGATTTAGACTTAAAGAAATTATATGCTCAGATTTGACAGAAAGATCAGTAGATCAAACTCCAACGTCAGTAATGAAATTTATAATTTTATAAATAATATTGCAAAAGCAAAAATTATCAAGTAAACAGTTCCACAAGTAATTATAAATTCTGTGTTTTGCAAATATCATGACATGTTACAGATATTTAACTATGGTGAAATAATTTAAACAGAAGTCCCTTTAGAGACATGAAGTCAAATCTTCCTGACCTGATTTAAATTTCTGTGTCTGCTTGAGTATTCTAAACATTTGCATTTTTATTTTGTACGTCAAGGAAAAAAATAGATCTCTTAAAATTTTTAATAAATACTACTTTGTAAGTTATACAGGATAAAGTTCACTTAAATTTGAAAATTAGAAATAACAAAAATGATATAAAGTTAAATAATACTTATTTGAAAGAGCATTGTTAATTTATAAGTAATTTTGTATATATTGTATATTTTATTTGAGCCTTAGATTTTCTAAGGCTAAGGTTTTGGTAATATAGACACCATGTAAATTTAAAGTACCATTCTTTCCTTTTCTTTCACATTACTATAGCTATGGTCAAATATAAATGTGACTATCTATAAATTTCAAATTAATTTCAGTATGTTAAATTTGCTTGAGATATTTTTCCACCATTAACTACTGTCCTAAAATAGTTTTAAAATTTAAATGTAATATACAACATAAAATCAAACTATATTATTTAATTAGAGCATTGTTAAAATACCCTTGAGCATGTTCATTCTTTGTATTTAGCACCACCAGATCTCAAATAACTCGATATTGAAAGTTGATCAAATATTGGATTATACACACATAGAGTTATGAAATTAGTTGGTGTGGTGATGCAGTGTAGTAGTGTTCTCGGGAGAAACAGAACCAATAGAATGCATATGTAATTATAAATACATACAATTATGTGAATTTACATGTAATTTATTAGATTGGCATACATGATCAGAGGTTGGAGAGCCCAACAGTACTCTGCAGGCTGGTGATCACCGCTGGGGAAACAGTCGTTGCTCAGTCCAAGAAGCTGGAAGCCTCAGAACCAGACAGATTAACAATTCAGCCCCAGTTGAAGGCTGAAGGCCTGGATGCTCCCTGCAGATTCCCTGGTACAATTGTGCATTGAAAGGCTGGAGAACCAGGAATGTAAAAGCAGTTACCGTGCTTGCCTGGCATGCATAAGGACATAGGTTCAAACTGCAGGACCATCTTTGCACCAGTGTTGGAGCAAGGACGACCACATGAAAAACTAAATAAAATTGACTCTCTCTCTCTCTCTCCCCTCCCTCCCTGTTTCTCCCACTGTCCCCCTCTCTTAAAAAAAAAAAAAAAAGAAAGAATGTAAACTCCACAGGTAAAGCACCAGCTCAAAAGAGTCAAGCAGTGCAAGCTTGAACTTCTGCTGTTTGCTGCATCTGGGCTCCCAGCACATCTTAGCGTGTTTCCTACATTCAAGCTTCCCACCTGTTTCCTGGCCCACGTGCCAAACTTACCTGGAAGAGCCCTCACAGTCACAGCCTGAAGTAGGTTTTACCAATCTTCTAAGCATGTCTCCCAGTTCAATAAAGTTGACAACCAAGATTAACCATCACATGAAATAATAAACACCAAATGGAATAGTGAAATGCTTATTACTAAGTACTTTATTAAACATCTAGATAGGATCTAAAAAATTCAATGGATTAGAAAATCATGAATAATAAATATATGATAAATCTTTGGTCAGAAATCAGTACCTTAATCAATTTAAAAGGATGATGAATATGTTGTATAATATGGAAAATGCATATGTGAGTTATAAAGAGCAATTATATGTTAGGTAATAATTGCATAAAATATTTTGAGAGTACTTGATTAATTCATTCCAAATATTCTAGTAATGCTTATTTTGGGGTAAGAAAAGTACAAATAAGTTTTTAATTATATTTCATGTATTGACTATTGTCCTGGGCAGAATTCTAGCATAATCCCTAATATATTTTGCTCCCTTCTGAATTACACTCCATGTATGATCTCTTCTATGAATTGTTTGAATTTTATTTCCATCAAATTATATTTGATGGCATAATAAATTTTTAAATTTCTGTGGGCACTGATCTAGCCCTTAAACAATGTTTCCTAGGGAATATAAACTATTTTATTTAAGAAAATATCTGGTAGGAGTTGAAAGACTATCAACAAGGTAATTTCTAAGTATTAAAATTTTATCTTTACCTTGTGAAAGTACAAAAACTAAAAGAAATTACACTGTCTTGCAAAATCAAGAACAGAACTCATAAAGCTTCAAATGGTATTATCATGCATTGATCAGAAATGAATAAAAAGAGGAAAAGATTCAGGTGTCTTTAAAATGAAAGCTGTCAAATGGGATGGACATTGATAACTCAATAATCATCAGTCTCTGACACCAAATCTGTGGGACATTTCAAAAGAGGGAAAATTCATTCTGAACAAGTTATTCAACATATTATGTAAATTCTCCTCATCCTAGGTTTCAAAACCTTATATTATTCTTGCTTTTCTGACCATAGCACATCTCATAAAAAGTAAAAATTCTCTAAGTAAGCAATGGAACAATCTAGATTTGTTATTTCTAAATCCAGATGAAGCGGAAACATAAATTCACTAATGGTTAAAAAAATAAGTCAACACACATAAAAAATTATTCATTGAGGACCTAGAGCAAACATCAGAAACTAACAAGATGACTTTCTATTTAATGTTGTAGAAAATTTTATAAAGTATTTCTAATATAAATATCAAAAGTAGTCAAGAATATGATCTCTTCAGGACTCGTGTATTTTGAAGGGATGATCCTTCAAATAAAATTCACATTTAGAAGAGATGATATGGGGGACAGGAATGGTGGCTCAGCAGTTAAGGTGCTGCCTGGCTTGTGCGAATATGAGAGTTCAACCCCAGCATCACATATACAACCCCAGAACAATGAAAGCTAAATAAAATTGATTCTCTCTCTCTCTCTCTCTCACTGTCCCTCTCTGTTTAAAAAAATGAGAGGGACTATATGTACATGTATACAAACACATGCACATGTAAATTAAACCTGTTACAAATATTTTTCCTGTATAATATTTATTTTATAAAATAATATTAAGCTAAATGACAATGATAATAGGAAATAATTTCTGTAGTATGAAATTCATATACATTCCATGTTAAGCATTTAAAACAGTGATAAACTATTTTATTTTATAGTATAACAATTTATCACATAACTCAATATAACAATTTGCATAAAATTTAACTTTTTTATTTCAAAATATAATTTTGCTATATATTTTCTAGGTTATATAAAGATATCACACCATATAGAATTTACCTTCTATGTGCCATAAAATTGCATTTATTTTAGAATAATAAAAATAAACAAAAATCATGTTTATGTATGTGTATAGCTACTCTTGCAAAATATAAGCCTATGATAATTACTAAAAGTTTAGTGCATCAATTTCTTTCAATAACCATTTTTCCCATTTATGATGAACTAAATAATTTTATATAATGATACTATATTCTTCCTTTTTTTTTTTTTTTTTAAGGAGAGAGGGACAGCGACAGACAGAGATAAAGAGATTCACTTTTATTTAGTTTTTCATTGCCTGGACACGTCATGGTGTTCATGGTGCTGGGGTTTGAACCCACATCCTCAAACATGGCTGGCAAATGCTGTAACTATTGAACAACTGTTCCAGCCCGTGTTGTACAGTTTTGATTTGCTCTCTTATTTATTAAACCAAAACATGGAGATACAAATCAGAAGGTCACCATTACACATACTGTGCATCTTTGGACAAGTGACATACTCTTTCTGAGTCTTTTCAGTGTCTTAAATAGTGTCACATATAAAGAAGTGCTTTGAGGACAAAAAACATATATGGAAGTTAGGCGAACTATTATTTCAAACCATTAGCACAAAAAAAAACATTAGCACAATTTGTGTATATCCACTTTATTGTGCATGATTAGACACCAATTTCAATGGTAGAGTAATATCTGACAATTTCACAGAGTACTGAAGAGTGGTTTTAAGAGTAATCATTCTCTCTGTTCTCATCCCATAGCCAACACACTAATTATATTCACTCACTTTTTGACCAGGAGTCTGATGTATGACTTCTCTATCAACATATTTTCTGTGTATGTTCTGTTCTCTGAAATATTTGACCTCAGAAAAATTATTGAAAACTGAATTGTGGTCATTTTAGTGAAACTGATTGCAGGTTAGACTTTTAAAACGTGTTTAAAAAGTGTACTTTATGACACAATTTTCTCTTTAAAAAGACAATTTTAACCATAAAATCCATGATTCCATTTTCTACATGAAAGAAAAATACTGCAAAAGACATCTCAAATTATTTTGGTTTGTTTTGTTTTGTAACTTCAAGGAGGTTCAGAATGCCGCACTACAGTTTATAGCAAGTGGATTTTAGACCTCTCCTTTAATATTTTATGCTAAGTAGACTTGTTCTCAGCCCACAGACACACCAGGGACCAAGTACAGTTGTGCAATCTTGTTATACTTCTTGAAGAGCATTGGTGCTTGTAAGTGTGGCTGCATAAAGAGACAAAAAGCAGAGTGGGGAAAAAAAAGACAGCATGGTTTTGTCTGTCACTGTTTTTCTCTAACAAACGACTATAAACAATAAAAAAGCAAAGTTCCCTGACCATATTGAAATCATCAGTGCAATGTTTGTGAGTTTTATACTGGCCGATATTTTATGTAAAAAATAAAAAATATTAAATTTAAAATAATTTTTGATTTTCACCCCAAATATGCACTTCATGGAAAGTATTTTTCAGTGTGTTGATTATTTTTTTATCATCATTTTTTATGATGGTGTTGAGTTGTTGTACAATCATAAACATGTACAAAGTAGTAATATGATATGCATTCGATCCTAAACCATAGTTATCCTCACGTTGCCCACACACCCCAGTCTCTTGATTTTCTGTTATAATCCTATAACAGATATAAATATCTATATACATATCTGCATGTACGTGTGTGTGCATATAAAATTGTGGATTTTCCAGAATCAAATGATTGCATAAGTATTATTTTACCCTCAATTTGAACTGGTTTCAGTCTGTTCTCCTTTTACCTATATTAGAACAAAAAAGGTGCTCGTAGAGTGTCCTACACACAATCTTAAGAAGCATGTAGTAAACATTTCTAAATTTTATTTATTTTATTTGAGCACATTTTGCAGTAAGAGTAGCATGCTGAAACATGACATTGATTTGGTCTTGAAATACGTACATGCTCTAATTTTTACTTAAGATAGAAACAGGGCTAGAGCAGTATGGCTCAGCAGTAGAGTGCTTGCCTGGTGTGTGTGAGGATCCAGGTTTGATTCCCTGAACCACATACGCAACTAAATGTCAGAAAAACAGAATCAGATAAATAAATGAATGAAATTGATTGTGTCTTTCTCTCACACTTTGTCTCCCTCTCTCTTTAAAAAAATAAAAGAAGCAGCACTCCTATTAAGATATTTCAATGAAATAATGTACTTTTATGATGATATTGGAAAATTCTGCTCTTGATCAGGAAAGAATACTTACTTAAATTAGCAAAGCAGCATCAGAATAAAACCTCATTAAATATAACTAATAAATATTAAATATAACTATAGATATTTCATATGTACTATCAGATATTGTTTAATTAGAGCTAATGACACTGGTCTGATTATTTTAATGTTCTCAAATGTAATAATATAGATATAAGGATTTGGTGGGGAATAAAAATCTTTCCTATTGGTACAGTACAGGTGGTCCACTCCTCTAATGAATCATGTTGGTTTCAGCTCAGAAAGACTGCAAGGGGGGATGCCACTAAGTAAAGCCATACAGTGTTTCCTATGATATGCACTCATACCTCAACACAACTTACGCGCAGTAAACCATCAATTTTGAGCAGAAGCAGAATACAGCTGCACTATGCCAAGAAATTTTGTAACAAACTATGTCTTGATCATAATGTTCCTTTACACTCAGAACATGACAAGGCTTTTTGGAAAACTGAGATTGTCCCCACACTGTGTATTGTTCATATTGCTTTGCTTCTCTCTCCACTCCGAAGAAAACTTATGAAGAGACACTTTTGTATTTTATGAAGAGCATGCGTTGAAAATAATCAGTGGACTTCACAATATTAGATTATTTCTCAAACTGATTCCTACTTTTAATATCATATTTATCATGGAGGCAAGTGATGCAGTAATGCAAGTCGTTAAAGTTTCCTTTGGTTTATTGCAGTTGATTTTACATATATGACTAGTATCCTGCAAATGGGCAGGATTATTATTTATTAGAAAAAAATCATACCATTCAAATATTGAGGAAGAAGATTATGTAAATTATTTAAACTGCATTGCAAATCATTTTATGTCTTTATGACAATATTTAAATTCACTTTTGTCTTAGTTTCCCTCGTAATATGACTTCAAATCACGTAGAATGCATAGGTTTTTATTTTTTATTTTTTTGCTAAATTCATTAGTATGCAAAGTATAGTAGGAGACTGTTACACAATGAGATAAAGGATTATTGAATGTGAAAAAATTTTACCTTTCAAATTTTTCATGTTCTGGAGTAAAAGTAATAATTAGAAGTTCACTAAATTATGATTATAATCGCTAGAAGTAGTCATCTGCTTGCGTAATTATATTTCTTTAAAAATATATGAAACATTTTATGAAATTAAGATAATTGGTAAAATTAGCATATCAGAAAACCTTATATAGTTATTAAAATGAAGACTATCTGGTATTTTATAATATTTAGAGGAAATTATATATAAAGTGATTCAAAAGAGACTGTTTTGAGCTTAGTTCAATCACTGTTGGTTATTTACCTGTTCAGTTAAAGCTAGCATCAGAATTAACATGCTTATTTGTGTATCCTTTGTAGATAGAGAAAAATAGCTTTCTGAAAGCATCCTATATCTTGCGTTTTTAATTTGTCCCACAAAGTCTTACTTAAAGAATGTGAATGCCATTTGAAAGCAAGGAATATTTTCAGTGTTCTAATAAATGTGCTAGATAAGTGTGTACCTAGCTTTATTTTTTTTTCTAAAACCCGAATGGTTGTTTAAAAAGCATTTAATAGGGTTGGAGTGATGGCTCAGTGGTTATGATGCTTGACTTGAATTAGTGAGGATGCGGGTTTGAACCCCAGCACCAAACACACAACAAAGTGCCGGAGCAAAAAAAAAAAAAAAAAAAAAAAAAATCACTTAAAAAAAATTAAATAAAGTTAATTCTTCTTTTCTCTCTCTCTCTCTCTCTCTCTCTCTCTCTGTCCACCTCACTGTCCTTCACTCTCTCTCCTTAAAAAAATAGATAAAAAGCATTTAATAATATTACGGTAGAAATAACAAGAAGAACATTACCTAAAATAGTATTAATCATTTGCTGATAACTATCATATTTATTGATATTCATTTATTTGAAGTAAGCAAACATTCTACTTTTTCCCTGCTGACGTATTTCAAAATGTTGCGTCCTAGGTTGGCTATAACTGCTGCGTCATTTTTGGGAAGTTTTTCCACATTTAATGTATCATTACATCCGATGTGTTTCTTCCAAGACATCATATTTACGGGAATGAAAATCTTCAATATCTTTACTATTTTCCCTTGTTACCATCACAAGCCTCAGATATGTGTAATAAGATATTTTTTTAAAGAGAGAGGGACAGTGAAAGAGAGAGAGAGAGAGAGGGAAAGAGAAAGATAAACAACTTTATTTAGTTTTTTATGTGGCCTTTGTTGCTATAACACTCAGTTGTGTACGTGGTGCTGGGGTTCGAACTCAGGTTCTTGAGCATGCTAGGCAAGCGCTGTAACTGCTGAGCCACCATTCCAGTCCCATAAGATTTTTTTTAATTGCATAGTTACTGGTTGATGAGTGACAGACATTTACAGCAAACTTTACATCTAGATTTCAGCTTTCTTTGTCTTGGAAAAAAAGTGAATTGACTATTTTGAAAACTATATGTTCCTGTTATTTTTAGCTTTTCTAGAATTACCATCCTTACAGTGGTGATTAAAAATATGAAGTAATTTTGAGCTAGTCCTTTGTAAGAGCTTGTTCCTTGTAAGAGTTTGTTGCCTCACCCACATATCAAACATTTAAACAAGAAACTGGAATGCAGTAACCTGAAAGAAAATAAAATTGGGAGTTGAGGTACCATAGCAGAATCATTAAGAAAGCATTCCCCTCTGGGCTACGTTTGTTTAAAAAGTTTTTAGCCTTAAAAATATGAACACCATGCAAATAGTTTAAGCTGCCTAACACTCTTTCCTTTCTTATAAACAAACAAATAAAACAAACAAATAAAAAAATAGAAAAAATCCACAGAAGTTTGTTAAGATCCCATATAATGTGTGGGGAAATAAAAAATATGAAAATAGCAAAAATGAATAAAGAAACAATAGCATAATCATGCTCATATGCAATTTTTTTTGGTTTTAATGGAAGAAAGGAAAGGGGGAGGATATTCAAATGAAGGAATAAAAGCAAATTATCAAAAGCTACTATGTGCTGGTTATGTCATAGACAATGTGCTATTTAATTAATAAAAAATTTAGATGAGTATTTGACATTTATTTAAAGAAAAATACACAGTGTATAAATTTTAACATGTCTCAGGCATGGAGCTGGAAGTGAAATCCATGTCTATCTGACAGTAAAAATTACTTTTGAAATCTGTGTTCTGTGATCATGGGATTGACATTTACAAATCTAGATGGAGAATGACTGAGAGCATATTAAGGAGAAAATGTTGCAAAACATATTTATTGTAGATAAACATAAAAGTATGACATTATTAGTGTCCTGTTTAATGAGATGAACACATTTTATTTAATTACATATATATTGTCCTATAGATGCACGCACACATATACATATACACATATGCACACACACAAGCAGGGCAGGATCTCCTTTATACAGCAGAACTTGTCATTCAACCCATTTTTAAAACTTAATTTCCCTTACCTAATATCAAAATGGACGAAATTCAGGGACAGAAGACAAAGCTACTCATCCTACCCAACAAACCTGTGTCCTATATTCCAAATACTCATATGAAGCCCTTGTAAAACCTCCTTTGTATGGATTCTTTTGGAGAAAAATATATATGATTATATTTGTCATATGACAAAAGTTTGATGATTTCAGCCTTCCCAATCCTCTATTTCACTATCCCCCTCCTTTTTCTCTTTTAAGTATTTCAACTTGTTTGTCCATAGAGTTGTCTGGTGATGTTCCCTAGGACTATGGTTAATAGTCCTATTCTAGATAATTAAAAAAGCCTGTTTTTGCTCCTAATGTGACCATGTCTCCTCATTTGTGCTGAGTCGGAGTAAGCTATTTTAAGGAACTTTTCCTTTTTCTACTATTTTCCTGTCTGTGCGTTGGCAAACAGATAATAAAGCATTTAATCTCTTCAAAGAACAATTTTGATTAAGTATATGTCTTGTAAAAGAAGACACACGATTCCTGTTGCCAACAGCTTTTCAATGAAGAATATGAATGGTAAAGATTAAATGTGATAAAAGAGTCTTTAAAGAGAAGACTTGCCATAGAATTGTAATATGTACAGATAAATAATCAAGAAATTACAGTAGGCTCACTGATCTAATGAATGTTGAAGTTAAGGGAAACTGGGGAAGTGGTACGGAAGTGTTGTGAATAGACGCATATGTAACAGTTTCTATAGAAACACGGTAATTAACATCAGGGAATGTGGCACAGACATGAGGTCACTCTACTCCAAGCCTGAGGTGGAGACAGATGAACACACAGACAGAGAACTACCTAGGCAACATTGAGATAATGATGGAAAAAAATATAGAAGTATAGTGGGGAAGATATGAGAGACCACAAGCAGATTGTAAGTGGAAGGTAGATTTTACGCAGAGGTCATAATTTGTGTCATAGACTGTATGGCTGGGTTTGTTTGAACCGCAAACATATTTACTAATATATGTAACTGGAAACATCTCAAAATTAACACATATCTTAGAAAAACATCAAGTTTTAGGGACTGGAGAGGTAGCTTAGCAGTGTTGGCATTTGTACTTGAGTTCAAACACCAGCACTATGTGCACAGGGAAGTTTCGAAGCAACGGAAGCAATATGAAAAACTAAATAAAATCGATTTTCTCTTTCTCTCGCTCTCTCTCCCTGTTCCTCTCTCTTCAAAAAAAAGAAAAATATTAATTTGTATAGCCTTTTAATATCTAAAAATGTGATCATATTGTGGATTTAAAGTTCTGTTTTAAAAATGACATTTGTGTAACTATTCTGCCTGCTTATGCAAGTAGTATCAATTTTCTGAAAATGAGTAGCAATCTGCATTTTCAGAATACCTTTAATATGCATTTTTCCTCCTTACGGTCATTAGATTTTGATGTCAAACTTCTAGAGGAGTTAAAGGTTTTGCACATGTAGTAACAAGTAGAGGGTTGCAATATGAATTAGGATTACTTATGAATTTCCTAAAAATGTGACTAAAATATGCCATGGAGAGCAAGAATAGAAATAAAGTATAAAGAAGAAATGGTTATTTCATTAGTCTGTACCTGGAGATGATTTTGGCTTAGTACTTTTTTTGGCAGCCTGAGGATTTCAATTAGAGATGCCATTGGTCACCCTTAATGAGTCAAAAGCAAGGGAGTGACTTGCATCAAGAATAACTGCTAGGTTACTGTACTGAACAACTCAGGAGAAGATGTTTTTATATTTAATATATCAACTAAGAGATTGTGCTGAAGAAATAATAGTAATAATATTAATTTTAAGGTCATTAAAACTAAGTTATAACTAGGAATGATGTGTTTATTAAATGCACAAATGAAAAAAATCAGATGTAGCTCTCAAATTTTGCAACGGAATAAAACATGGGGTAAAGTTTTGGTATTAGACATCGTATGGCCAATAAAGTATGTAGAAAGTGAGCTTCCTTTACAGAATGAATCTGAAAGGAAGAGAAAAGGTGGAGGCTGAAAACTCAAAGTTAGTGGTTAAACATATCAAGAACAGCTTTAGAGAATGCATTCCAGATATGAGTTAAAATTCTGGGGAGTTTAAGGATCCCATGGACTTAAAAGCCCTTATCAATGATTGTGTTTGAAATACCATATATTTATCTGAAGCCATGTCAGACGCACAGCTATCAAATACTTTTTTCATTTCTGGGTTGTTGTTTGCTATTGCTATTTTCTTAGCAGTACAGTAGCATCTACGTCTGATTCAACCTCATTTGTCCGTCTTTACGTGTATTTTTGGTGTCATGGGCAAAACACCACTTCCCAGATCAATGTCAGAAAGTTTTCCCTAAGGTTTCCTCTGGTAATTTTATAGTTTCAGATCTCACCTTAAAGTCTTTAACCCTCTTGCTGCTGATTTTTGCATAAGCGGTGAAGTAAGGGTCTAAGGTCATTATTTGCATAATGGCATGGAAGTTTTTTCTGGTGTTTTCAAACCACCATTTATTGAAGAGACAGTCTTTTCCCCACTGTCTGTTCCTGACACTAAAGGATGCACCTGCAGTTCCAGCTGCTCCTGGAACTGAGACCTAAAGATAACTTGAACTCAGAACACTACGCCTATCTGATGTTGATGCTGAATCCTACATCAGTAAAGTGATGCTTAGAGAGAAGGTCACAGTGAGCTTGTCTAAGAAGTGAACGTAACCAAGTTGGAAATAGAGCAGGTCAAAACTTTTGTGGTTATTGGGTCATTTTGGCTTGAAAGTTTGATTCAAGAACAAATCTGTGTATTTAAGTGTAAACAGAAATAAGAAAAGATAGTTTGATAAATTAGTGGCATGATTATTAAAGTCATTCATTTAACGTATAAATAAATTTAGTATTCATCTATAGATTTTTAAAACTTCAATACAATAAAAACATGTTTATAATATGTAACAAATAGGTATATAAATATGTATATATAAGTTACATACATATATAAAAATGTGCATATCAATGATAAAAATAAAATATTTTAAATAGTCCAAGGACGAAGCACACAATGTATCTAACAAATTGCCTTATAAAATACCTGTGTTGCAAGACACATTTACAAAAAGGAGATATTACTTCTTCCCATTGTCCCTCCATAATTGTTTGTATCATTGAAATTCAGTTATCAATTATTGTAAAACATAATCTCACTAAAGAACTCAGTGATATCTTAAGGATAATATTTCAATTTCTTTTTCTTAAGCCAAAGGTTGAATGCAGGCACTTAACTACTGAGACACATCTCTAGCTCTTTTCTTTTTTATTTTTTTATTTTGAGACAGGGTCTTGGTAAGTTGCTGAGGGCCTCGCTAAGTTGCTGAGGCTGACTTCAAATTCGCAATCCTCTTGTCTCAGCCTCATGAGCCCCTGAGATTACAGGTATGTCAACGTGCACCTCTTTGCCCACCTTTTCCTCTGCTTTTTCTTCATTGCCTTATTACGCTCTTGGAGGCTAATACATAATTATGACCTTTGTTTTCAAAGATACTATAAATAAAAATTTTATTTTCTGCTAGAAAAGGTAAATTATTTTTCTTCTAGTTATATATTAATGTGGAGACCAATTCCAATAATTTTCTAATTTTGAAAACTGAAAATAATTTCCATTTCATTTGCTATTTCTCCAGAGTATTAATATTTAAGCACAAAACATGATACATTATGTGTAGCACAACAAAAAATGAAAACTAATACTTTTGGCTTCTGAATAATCTTAATTCATTTTACATAAAACACATAAAAGCAGCAAGTAGTGTGATGATGGCCAGTAATGGGGGTGGGGGCAGTGATTTTGCTACAGTACACACTTAATAAGGCCTGAATAAGTTCTAGAGATCTAATGTATAGCCTGGTGACTATGCTTAATAATACTATATTGTATGCTTGGTGTTAGCTAAAATCTGTGTTCTTATCATATATACACATACAAATCACAACTACGTGATGGTCGTAATAACAGCTTGATTTGCAGTAATTTCCCAATAATTCGTATATCAAAATTTTACATCATAAACCTTAAATACATTTTTATTTGCTGAGTATGACAATAAAGCTGAAAAATCCATATATTTTGTATTTCCCCTATCATAAATTATTGATACAATCTCAAAATTTCCAGTTTATATTTTGACTTCAGGAGCTAGTTGACTCTTTGTAGAACAGAATCCATGTAATAATAAATCAGTATAACTCATTTCACATTGGTAATTCAATTTTTAATGCTAAAGGAACCATTTTCAACTTGGATGTAATGGCAGGAAAATTCTGGACTGCATTTGCAACTTTTAAATGAAATATTTTTCCTCCATCAAACACTTGCAGTCAAAGGTTAAAATAAATAAAATATTTGCTAAAATTATGAAATTTTCAGACTCAGTGAAAACACTAGTTTCCAAAAATGGCCTCTCCTGATTTACCTTAACAGAGAAACTATACTCCATCCTGTTCTCAATGTGACTCCTAACATTTGGCTGCACTTTTCATAATTGTCAGGTCAGGTAGTGTTTCCCCCAGAGGAACCAAAAGACAACAGCAATTCAACCGATTATGACACTGTAAGAAAATGGAATCCAAACCATTTTATCAGAAAAAAATAAAAAAAATAACAAATTACAAACAGGTAAACTTCAATGAGCATGTTTACATGTAAAGACCTGATATAAAATGTGTTTATTCTTTGATAAAATAATAAATGTGGTCAATTAAATGACAAATGATTCTTTCTTTTTTTTAAGAGAGAAGGACAGTGAGAGGAGAGAGAGAGAGAGAGAGAGAGAGAGACAGAATCAATCCTTATTTAGTCTTCACACAGCCCTCCGTCTCTCAGATACTTAGTTGTGTACATGAGTGCTGGGGTTCGAACCCGTGTACTTGCGCATGCCAGGCAAGCGCTGCAACCACTGAGCCACTGCTCCAGCCCCCAAACTATTCTTTCTTAAAGGGCACTGTCTACCACTATTTTTTTTCCAAAAATATATAATAGGAACTAGAACAACAGTTTTTTGTCTTATTGAAAGTATAGGAAACAACTGCTAAAGGTTAGGTAGGGACCAGTAATGGAAGACTGGGCAACAATTCAGAATCAAGGCTAGACGCTCATAACTAAGAATGCATGGTGCGGACTGGAGCGGTGACTCAGCAGTAATGGCACATGCCTGTCATGCGCAAGTATGCGGGTTCAAGCCCTAGCACCCAGGTACACAACTAAGTGTTAGAGCAACGAGGGGCATGTGAAAACTCAATAAAAATTGATTCTGTCTCTCCCTCTCACTGTTCTCTCTCTCTCAGAAAAAAAAAAAAAAGAATGTATGGGAGAAGACAAAAATACAGACCTGTGAATCCAGAGTCCCAAATACATCAAGAAATATTTATCTGGAAGGGAAATGTTGGACTATGTTTCCAGAGAAGCAATGAGACATAGACTCAATAAAATGTTTAATAGAGGAAGAAGAAAATAGTCACAGGGAAAAATCATGAGTCTTCTATGCTTCCATGTCTCCATTTCATTTAAATTTCAGCCTAGTAATTTTTTTCTTGCTGTTCAGATACTGTTTGGGTTTTTTGTTCATTGTTTTATTCTTTGTTGTTGTTGTTGTTGTTGTTTTGCAGTGTTAGTATTAAACCTGTGACCTTTCACATGCTGGACAAGCACCCTACCATGGAGCTATATCCTCAACCCTATTCTAAGTTGTTCAATTAATAGGAAAAATTGAATGCACATCTATTGTACATTATGATGCTTTTAGGTACATACACATTGTGGAATAACTAAATCTAGCTAATTTACATTGTCTCACATATTTATTATTTTTGTGGTGAGAACTCAGCATCTGATCTAGTAGCATTTTTCAAGAATATACTAAACTGTTGTTCATTATGGTCAGCATGTTATTTACTAGGTATCTTCACCTTTTTCTTTGTATCTATCTGAAATTTTGTATTCTTCTACCAACATCTCCTCAACCTCTTTCCATGCAGATACCATTGCACTATTTCCTGGTAATTCTCAATATACTATCTACTTCAAGGGAGTGCATTTGTTAAACATTTCACATATGGGTGTTATCATGTAGTATTTCTATTTCAGTGCTTGACATTTCACTTAGCCTGATGTCTTCCAGGTTCAAAAAAAAAATGTCTTCCAGGTTCACAATCAAAAGTTTTTATGACTGTATGCTATTCCAATGTTTATATATACTAAATTTTTAAAAATCTGGTGATCTGCTAATGGATGCTTTGGTTGACATCTGTTTTTATAATTTTTATTACAACTTTTTATTATAATTATTAGAGCTTTATAGTTATACATAGTAATTGAATTCATCCCAAAAAACTCAAACATTCATGAAAGTCAATTTTGATTCATAATCTCTCCCTTTATCTTACCCTGTTTCCCTCCTGTTTTCCTTTCCCCTCTCCCATTTTCCTTCATCTATTCTGCTAGACTTGTTTTCTCTATTAACTGATTTGCATTTTATCACCTCTTCATGTTATCTTATGCTTCCCTAACCCTTTTCTTTATTTTATTCTAGTTTCTGCCCATGAGAGAGAATATTCTACCTTTAAGTATCTTAATTTGGCTAATTTCACTTAGCACAAATATTCTCACTTCCAAGTAAATATCATAGGTTCATTCTTTTTCAATGGCTGATGGAAATTGTGTATATGACACAATTTCTTAATTATGGATGTTGGTCTTGTGTCCTGCTGTTTTCTTGAATTAATTTATCAGCTCCAGAAGTCTTTTGGTGAAGTTGGTTGGGTCTTCCAAATATATGAGCACATAGTTAGCAAACAGAGAGAGTTTGACTTCTCCTATTTGTATCCTTTTAATTCCTTTCTCTTTCCTGATTGTTCTGGCTAGTGTTCTGAGAATTTGAAGTGGTAAAAGTAGATATCCTTGTCTTGATGATTTAGTGAAAATGCCTTCAGTTGTTCTCCATTCAGTATGATGTTGCTACCTTTAGGCTTGTTATAGATAGCCTTTATAATGTTGAGGTAAGTTTAGTCTCTACCAAGCTTTTCCAGTGAATGGGTACTGTATTTTGTCAAACTCCTTTTCTCTATGTATTGAGATTATCTTGATTCCTATCTTTAATTGCACAAACTGAATTAATTTTTACTGAATTGATGTTTTTTCCTATATAAATCTGTTCTCTACTTGAAAAATGTAATAAATGAAATCATTAAGCAAAGGTTTCTGTATTTATAAAACCCTCTAAGAAACAGTTTTATTTTACTTGATCTTTTAATTTTTTAAATTCATATAAAAGTTAGGTAGACACAAATAAATTTTCTAAGCATGACATCAATAAAATTGTAGCATTTCATAGTTTCAAGTGTTCTTATTATGGGAATTATTCTTTTTCTGTTAACCTTTGCAAAATTCTCTTAGTATAAAAGTTAAAAGCTTGTCTATAACAACCAAATCATAAATGACAAGTCTGAGTTCTACAAGCAAGTGGTAAATGATCACATAGATAAACCATTAAATGGGTTTAATTTCTTTAATTTAATTCTAATTATATAGTGCTTAATTTGAATATCTAGAGCTTTTATTTTTATGATATCACTCAAAATTAGATTCCTTTGGCTTTCAGCATTTTATACTTGACAGTTTAACAAAATACAAGTTTAATTTTAAAATATTTTTCAAAAATTTCAAAATTAATTTAGGTGCAAAATGCTCCCATGTTCATATTTATGTTATTCTTTATAAATGGAAAACCTCTCCCATTCATAGATTTATGAGTCCTTGAGTAATAATTTCAATAAATGAAAATTGCAATTATGTACTGTCCACAATAAGAATCACACATCTTTAGAGATGAGAGTTCCTAGACACAGGGAAAGTGGAAAAATGAAAGCATACTAAAAATAAAGCACAGAAGAGAGACTTTTTCTATGCTTTTTTCTTTATTCCAATCTTTTTTTACTTCCTTCCTTTCCCGTTCATAAAAGGAATTTTCCTTCATTCTTTCATTTTGAAATAATTTTTAAAGCTGTTTTAGATTCAAAGAAAAGCTAAGAGAATTGTACAAAGACTCCGTATGGATCCTCTTCTTTTATTCATGCCTAGCCTAACTTATTATCAGAGACCCCCACTGGAGTTGACTATTCAAAATCACCTAGTTCAAAGAATCTTCCAGAATCCACTCTTGGTGTTATACATTCTATGGGGTTGGACGATGACATACATGCGTTTACATACACATATGTAAATTACACAAACACATACTTACCCATGCATATGAATATATATGCACAACCATACTTACTCTTATAGTATCGTACAGTGTAATTTCACTGTCCTAAAAGTCCTCTATGTCCCCCCTATTCATTGTCATCCTCCCCTAATTCCTAGAAACCACTTATGGTTTTGTCATCTCTAGTTTTGCTTTTCTAGACTATAAAATAAATGGAATCACACAGTGTGCAAACTTTTCAGAGTGACTTCTTTCACTAGGTAGTGTCTTCATAAATCTCCTGCATGCTTTTTCGTGACTTGATACCTTATTTCTTTGAATAATATTGCATCAGTTTGTTGAACCACAATTTATCCATTCATCTACTGTAAGGCATCTTGGTTGCCTGTAAATATACTTCTATGGACTTCCTTTTGTAGGGTTTTATATGGCCATAATCTTTCATCTCTTTTAAGTAAATGATAAAGAGCACAATTTTGAATCATGTGGCAAGATTATATTTAGTTATATAGGAAACTACAAAGCTGTCTTCCTGTCTGACTATATTAGTTTGCTTTCCCACAGAAATGAATGAAAGTTCTGTTGTTCTGTATCCTTGCCAATATTTGCTTTTGTTACTATTTTGGATTGTGGGCGTTCTGGCAGATATATAGTGGTATCTCATTGTTTAGCTTGAATTTCCTTGATGATATAAGATAAAAACTCTTCATGCCTTTGAAGCACATTTGCAATATCTTGGCCAATTACATCTACCCAAGTACTTGATGTCACTTTTCACAGGCATTTTCTGCAATGCTTTTTCAGAAGACTCAGGACCCTGGTCCTCCTTATCCTCATTTTGCTCACTCCATTGGTAATTTACTGAATTTTTCCCTTTGTCTTTGTGTTCATCTTCTTTGTAATCTAAACTGAATTTTTATCTGATCATATACCTTCATTCTCATTTAAAATCAGTTTAAAATAATTTGGAACACCTAGTGTGATGTTCTGAGGCAAAATATTTTAGATGTAATCTCTAACCTGAAGAAGACTAACTACTTTGGGACACACTAAATACTTCAAATACTTCTTTGAAAACAAAATTAAATTTTGCTGTTGTTGCTCTTTTCCTCTTTGAGGTGTGGAGAGGAGAACATGGGTGGAATATTTTCTTCCCTCAGTTAGATCTTACTCTTCCTCTGTCAAACTCTGCTTAAGAATAAGAACCATGTGTGTTTCCCTCTATATCTTCCACATTTCTGTTCATGTTAGAGGCACCTAAGTACTTTTTTTCCGAAGAAGTACACTTTGCCTATAGTCATGATTTTGATTGCCAAAAATTATAATTTTTTTCTTGTGTGCTTTGAAATAGGCTGCAAATCTTTGAGAAGTTAATGATCAATATAATTATAACGACAACAAGAGAACATTTCTTACATGTTTAGGTGTTATTTGTCAAACTCTCTTCTGACTTTTCACATGGGTTTCTAATTTAGTGTAAAAATATTATTTTATAGTACATCCTACTCGTATATAAAGCAAAGAAAACAAGATCATGTTCTTTCTTCTTTTGAACTATATGTAAAATAACTAATTATATATATATGTATATGTATATACATATATATATATATATATTGGTAGCACAGGTCTCATCACTGTGAGGACCAAGATCTAAATACAATGCCATGAATGAATTCAGTACATGCATAGCATGGTTTCTGAACTTTTTTTTCATATTTTTCTTGCTGTCCAAAATTTGCATTTGCAAGATAAATGTCAGTGAGAAAAAAATAATTTATTTGAAAGTTCTTTTTATAAATACCAGGTCCTCAAAGGACAGAGGGAACAGCATCTCAGCTGCAATGATTTCAGATTTCCAAAGACAGTATCTAATTTATATTCCTTAGCTGTAATATAAATGTTGATATTCTTCTTCAAAAGTTTTGCCTGGGAAATATGTTTATATAGTGCTGGACTTACTCAGAAATATTGAAGCCATGGAAGGAAATAAAATTAGTAGGAGTTCCTTGACACAGCACGGCTTCATTACTGGATTCACTCACACAGTTCTGCCTCTATAACTTCTTATATTTTAAGTAGCATAAACACACTGCATGGTTCATTTAGTATCTAGTTTTTCACTTGGACAAATTATCCAGATGCTCTAGTTCACACACAACATTTTGGGAAAAATAGAACAGTTTATTTTAGAATTAAAAAAAATTCCCTTTCAGGTCTGCTATTAAATCAACTTATTTTCTACAATGCTCCTGCATATTTCAATTGTGAATGAAATAAAACAGCCAAATCAGAGACAAAAGAAAATAAACCAAATAAATCTAAATCTGGATACATTCATAACATTGTTAATTTTCATCTGAATTTTATTCATACAGCCCTCCTTTCATTTTAGAAAGCCTCTTCCTCTTGCCATTCTGTCCCAAACTTACCTATCCCAGATATCCTGCCTATCAAATATATTCATATAGGCATATGCAGCATAATTATGAAGTACTTTTCAAGATATATTTAAAATTACTTATTGTAAACTTTCAAACTAAAGTGGTTTTCATTTTTCCTTAAGTATGTTCCTGAGGAATATTATAGCATTTTTTTATTTTAATTTTTATTTTTGAACAACCATACAAATTTTTAACAAAATAATATGAAATGTGTATAGTTTCTGGATGCTAGATTTACACCCAGGAGTGCACCCCCCAATTTCCCACCCACATCCTTCCCTTCCCTTACCCACAATATCTCTAAAAAAGTATTAGTCTGTATAACTAATTTATACACATGATAATAGACCAACTTTCTGAATGGCCAGGGTCTAGTTCCAACCTCCATAGATGAGACATTCAACCTTTGGATCCCTGGATTAAGCTGATTTTACTAAGCATAATTTCTTCCATAGCCATCCATTTACCTTCAAAGGTGCAATATCATTTTTTCTAATTGCTGTGTAAAATTCCATGGTATATATGTACCACATTTTTTGGATCCATTCATCCAGTGATGGACATCTGGGTTGTTTCCATAGTTTAGCAATAGTAAATTGAGCTGCTATGAACTTAGATATAGCTGTGTCACTATAATGTACTGATTCTAAATCCCCTGGAAAGATACCCAG